>PVLC010042203.1:0-13308 GCA_004027655.1 Graphiurus murinus
TTTTTTTTTTATTTGTATTTTTGAAAGTTCTAATGCAGATAACTACATGGTCATTGCAGAAAATCGAAAGCATGTTATATATGAAAGTAAAACAGAAAGGTTCCAACCTTTGTCCTTCCTCAGAACTCCCTCTCTGATTCCGCAAACTGCTTCATAAGTGGCCTCTTGACTCCTTGGTGGGGGGTGTCTTGTGAGCTTATTTATTTTTTATTTTTTTTAATTTATTTTTTTATTGTAGTAATTCGTGCAATATTGCATACATCTTTGTTAAGTACAAGTCGTTAACAACATATTTGCACACAATTCTCATTTGACCCCTTCCCCAATTCCTACCCTGCTCCCTCGCCCTCCCGCCCTCCCTCGCCCTCAGGTTCAGTTCAGTGAGTGACCTTGATATGATTATGTAAGTACATCATGTGCCTTAGGGTATCCCTCTGCCCCCTGCATCCACTACAATTAGATCAACTTCTTTGCTTATCGAGGGTCTCTCCTTTTTCATCTGGGGACCCTCTTATGTCCCATCTTCTCCCTAGCATCTTCATATTAGGGAAAACATATGCTTCTTTACTTTTTGTGACTGGCTAATCTCACTTAACATAATGGTTTCCAGTTCCCTCCATTTCCCTGCAAATAACATGATTTTGTTCTTCTTTATAGCTGAGTAAAATTCCATTGTGTACATATCCCACAGTTTTGTAATCCATTCATCTGTGGATGGACATCTTGGCTGCTTCCATAGTTTGGCTATTGTGAATTGTGCAGCTATAAACATAGATACACATGCATCGGTCTGATAGTTTGGTTTCCATTCTTTTGGTTATATACCCAGTAGTGGTATTGCTGGGTCATATGGTAGATTCACTCCCATTCGTCTGAGGGTCCTCCATATTGTTTTCTACAGTGGTTGCACAAGTTTGCAATCCCACCAACAGTGTATTAGGGTTCCTTGTGAGCTTATTTTGGGCTGCTCAAGTTACCATCCTAGTCCAGGCAGTCCCAGATCTTCCAACTCTCTATGTAAAATGCAGAATAAGGACAAAAACAGGGCTGCCAACTCTTGGTATTGGCTTGCAACAGGACAAGTAAAAAAATATAGAATGCAAAAACAAAAAATTTAGAGCAATTTGACAGTCTTTTTTGTTATTGCTTGCAGAATTTACAAAATCCTGGACTTGCATTTATTTTATATTTTTCATTTCATTTTCACTAGTAATTTATGTTTATGGTATATTTTTAAAGACTCAGTGCACAGCGAACTAGAACAACAACAAAAAGAAACCAACTATCTTTCATCACTGCTACTTCAAGAAACATCGCCCCAAGTCATGAGGAGTAGAAATCACTGCCTCAGAAGCAATACACAGTAGACATTGTTTTGTTGCATATTCCCCCTTTTTTCAGGGGGAGAATGGTAGTTTGACGTGATTTATATATTCAGAACTCAAGGAATTGGAAGTTAGTAGGGAACTAGAAATCTAAGCAGTAGTTTCCATACCTCATGTACAGAGCACCATAAAATAAAATAGAAGGCTAACACTTGGGACCAAATTATGACCACTCTGGGTATAATAACTTTGAACACCTCGGCCAGCGGGTTTTATATTATCACCTGTAATGCTGCATTAATGTGATCTGGGGATTATTGATTTCACTGAATATCTCCAACTTACGTGGGTTTTTTTTTTTTTTCCTCTCAGTAATTTTGCTGTAGACCATCAAGAAAGCCTAGTCTGTTTTTAGATCCACCAGCTTATCTATTACTGAAATGTAGGTGTCAATGCGGCAGCAAAATACATACAGTGTTTTATCCTTAAAGCCACGGACTGCCGTCGTAGTCCTGAAGCCTTTCCCAGTAGTAGCAGGGCTAAGGGAGCTACTATTTAATGAACTCTTACTCTGTGTCATGCACTATGTTAAATCTTTTTTTTTTTTTTTTTTTTTTTTGTGGTATTGGGGATTGAACTCAGGGGCTTTCTACCTCCGAGCTATACCCCCAGCCCTATTTTTTATTCTTTATTTTGAAACCGGGTCTCACTAAGTTGTGGAGTGCCTCACTAGGTAGCTGAGGCTGGCCTCGAACCCAGGTCCTCCGGTTTCAGCCTCCCAAATGCTGGGATTACAAGCGTGCGCCACCACGTCCGGCTGCACTATGTTAAATCTTACATATTTTTTTTTTCATGTAGGCTGTACAATGTCTCATGATTGATTATAGAGTTGTAATCTCATTTAATTGAGGAGGGGCATGAGATAGGAGATATAAAGGCCAGTGGAAGAACTGATATTTATTTTATTTTTTAATATTTTTTGGGGGGAGGGGATAGACTAGGGATTGAAACCAGGAACATTCTACCTCTGAGCTATACCCCTAGCCCTATTTTATTTTTCATTTTGAAACAGCATCTCACTAAGTTGCTGAGGCTGGCCTCCAACCTGTAATCCTCAGGTTATCTCAGCCTCCCAAGTACTAGGATTACAGATGTGTACCACCACACCTGGCCAGAACTGATATATATATATATATATATATATATATATATATATATATATATATATTCTCACGAACTTCAAAGACTTCTGTTAACCATGATTATTATACCAGTGCTCTATTGCTTTTTGTACATTTTAAAAACTACTCCATGTTTAAGTAGGACTATCTAGAATAACTTTGAAATGACATGAATAGAAACAAGGACATTTGAGAGCTGCATAGCCTCTTAAAGATCTTGTAGTGTACCTCTCAGGGTCAGCCAGTTTTCTCCTGTAAAGGTTTTTGTGGTAAGTATTTCAGGCTTTGTGGTCCAGTTAGGTTTCCTTAACTCAGCGCTGCTGTTGCTGCTCCAGATCAACCACAGTAATGAACGACTATTGATGAATGGGAGGGCATGGTTCAGTAAAACTTTTTTTGCAAGAACAAGCTGTGGTCTGGGTTTGGCCCTGTGAGCATAGTTTGCCAATCTTTGTCTAAATGCCTACTTTGATAAAAGATTTGCTAAGACCAAGATTGGATATGGACTCATTCAGGGCCTTAAAGGAAAGACTTCTTCCTTGGAGACTAGGAACCCTTTTGTCACCTGACTCCTCTCTCTAACAATTCTTAAGTATTTTGCCTAATGTAGCACATACTATTTTTTTTTTTTTTGCGGTACTGGGGATTGAACTCAGAGGCATTCTACCTCCAAGCTATACCCCCAGCCCTATTTTTTTATTCTTTATTTTGAAACCGAGTCTCACTGAGTTGCAGAGGGCCTCACTAGGTAGCTGAGGCTGGCCGCGAACCCGCATCCTCCTGTCTCAGCCTCCCGAATGCTGGGATTACAAGCATGCGCCACCACGCCTGGCTAGCACATACTATTTTTGACATCTACATGTGTAAAGGGATATACTCCTCTGGGTATATAAGGTTATAATATAACCTTTCTTTTTCTTTCACTCTAAAAAGCTTATTTTTTTAATAAGGGAAATGTTACTACAGAAATAACTTTTGAGTTTACTCTGATTTGGTAAATGATATCAAAGCACACAAGAATGTCAGATTTTTTTTTTTGTTTGAAATGTTATTTGAAGCTGGGCATGGTGATGCATGCCCATAACCGCAGTACTTAGGAGGCTGAGACAGGAGGATTGCAGGTTCAAGGCCAGCCTCAGCAACTTAGCAAGACCTTCAGCAACTTAGCAAGATATTGATTGTCTCAAAATAAATAAAATAAAATTGGTCTGAGAGTGTATCTCAGAGGTAGACTGCTCCTAGGTTCAATCTCTAGTACAAAAAAAAATTATTTAAAATAAATTTCCCAACTGATTGTGACTTGTGGACATCCTGGTAAATTAAAATCTGAAGAACTGCCAGTCTTGTTTGATGTCATGTGTAAACATTTATTGATTCTGTCCACTCACACACTTATAGATCCACTTTTCTGCCATCGAGTCATTCATTGCTCTTACATTGGTCACAGAAAACTGTTTCTTTCTGATTACAAATTTTTCTTGATGAAGCCTGAAAACAGCTATGGTAGTCCCTTGTAATTGAAGAAAAATGTGTATTTTCAATATCTGTTATGTCCTTTCATGGACTGTCCATTGCAAGTTTCCAAAAAAAACTTAGCTTGTTCCTAGGCAGGCATCAACAGTGGTGCCAGTACTATTTTTCTTTAATTTAAAAATAGAAACTGTCTATGACCTTTTTTAACCCTAATTCCATAAAAGGATACTTTTGCTTTTTTTTTTTGCGTTACTGGGGATTGAACTCAGGGGCATTCTACCTCCGAGCTACACCTCCAGCCCTATTTTTTATTCTTTATTTTGAAACCAAGTCTCACTAAGTTGCAGATTGCCTCACTAGGTAGCTGAGGCTGGCCGTGAACCCGGATCCTCTGGTCAGCCTCCCAAATGCTGGGATTACAAGTGACGCCACCGTGCCCGGCTACTTTTGCTTCTTTTAACAGAATGAATAAATTTTTTTTTTTAAAAAGTTTCTTAGCAGTCTAAATTCTCATTACCACCTGTGGGATTCAGTGAAATTACTTCTTGAGCATTTATATATTGTGAACTAGAAAAAAAGTCCAGCCATAATTTATGCTCTACATTTTCTACTTCAGAGAAAAATCCTGATGAAATTGCTGTCATGAACTATCCCCTTTAAAAAGGTTTTTACAGAAAGTTTATCACAGAACATTTTGTTTGTTTGTTTTGCTTTTGTGGTACTGGGGATTGAACCCAGGGACATTCTACCTCCAATATATACCCCCAGTCCTATTTTATTTTTTTAAATTTTGAAACAAGATCTCACCATGTTAGCATGCACTGGTTTTGAACCTGTGATCTTGTCTCAGCCTACCAAGTACTGGGATTACAGGCATGCACCACTGTGCCTAGGCTGACTTTTTTTTTTTTTTTTTTTTTTTGCGGTACTGGGGATTGAACTCAGGGGCGTTCTACTTTCGAGCTATATCCCCAGCCCTATTTTTTATATTCTTTATTTTGAAACAGGGTCTCAGTAAGTTGCGGAGTGCCTCACTAGGTAGCTGAGGCTGGCCGCGAACCTGGATCCTCCCGTCTCAGCCTCCGGAATGCTGGGATTACAAGCATGCGCCACCACGCCCAGCTCTAGGCTGACTTTTGTACTCTAGGAGGCCAACAAGGTGCTTGTGAAGCATTTCCAAATAGTTTTTCCTCTATGGATTGGATTCAAGTCTTTTTAAGGAACATTCTGAAACTTCCTAGAGAAAATGACCTGAGGAAAAAAAAAGTTGTATGAACCATCTAACATTTATACAGATTTCTTTAAATGTAAGTTACAACTTCTTGATGATTCTTGATGTGCAACTGATTCATGGTTCCTATGTTTTCCTCTTTTATCACAAATAGGGATTTTCATATCCTAAATAGCATGTTCATAAGACACTGTAATGTTCCCTTTGTGGTTTGTGTTTTTCCTTCCTTGCAGACCTACTTGACATTAACTTCTTTTATTGCTTTTTCTTCTGATTTCTTGATTCCTGGACATCAAAATATTTTTCCAGAGCCGGGCGTGGTGGCGCATGCTTGTAATCCCAGCATTCAGGAGGCTGAGACCGGAGGATCCGGGTTCGCGGCCAGCCTCAGCTACCTAGTGAGGCACTCCGCAACTTAGTGAGACCCGGTTTCAAAATAAAGAATAAAAAATAGGGCTGGGGGTGTAGCTCGGAGGTAGAATGTCCCTGAGTTCAATCCCCAGTACCGCAAAAATATATATATATATTTTTTTTTCCAGCATGTTTTCGTGACTCTGAGTGACTCTATGGTACATTTTTTTGTGTACCAAAGTCATGGTTTAGAAAGCTCTAATATTCAGGGAATACACCTGGGGCATTAAGTGCTAAGTCATATTTGGGGAACTTACCTTGTGCTGAAGAAACTAATCACCTTCTTCAACAAGATAGATACTTAAAGTCAGCTGATCTCGAATACAGGGTGGTAGTACAGACGCTGGAGTATAGACTCTAGGAGAATTTCAGTTTTGTTATTTTTTCAGATTATGGAATATTTGCATAAATGTAATATAATATCTTGGGACAAGGACTGATGTCCCCAAACTCATTTGTTTTTCTTATACACTTAATATGTGTAGCCTGATGGTAAATTTATGTATCATTCGTGCACCTGTGTTTTGCCCGTGACTCCTTATATGAGGTAAAGTGTGGAATTTTCCACTTTGGGCATGTTAGTGCTCAAAAAAGTCTTGGATTTTGGAGCACTTCTGACTTGAGATTTTCAGTTTAGGGATGCTCAATTTGTAATTTGCTTTCTTTCTCTAAGACTCTAAATCAGAAATGCCAACAATTCATCTTATCAGCAAGGGCAGTTCTGAAGATAAGAAGAGGGCCATAAATGCTCTTAGAATTCAAGAAATACTTGGTATAATTCTGGGGTTTAAGAATCTTGAAATATATTTTTTCATTAAGAGATTACACTATTTAGAAACATATGTATCCACTTAAAATTAAGGTGCTTCTCTTTTATTACACCAGCATAAAGTTCTATACATTTTGAATGAGACCACATGCTTACACATTTAAGATTCAAATAACTGTACTATTTGGGCTGGGATATAATTGTTGTTCCTCTAAGTGGATTTTCCTTTGCTTTGCCTTAAATGTCTTCTTTTATCTGGTTCTCTTCACAGTATTAATTGCCTCTGACATGCTTCTATCACATCTAGTTCTTCTGCAAAAGTAGTTGTAATAGGTCTAGGGAATTCTTGTTAGAAGATTAAACTCCTATGTGGATTTGAAATTAAACAAAAGGAAATGAATAAACTAAGAATAACATTAGGCATCTCACACTAGCATTTTCCTTTCTTTTTTGGGGGGTATGGGGGTAGCTACTGGGGATTGAACCCAGGTGTATTCTACCTCTGAGTTATGTCCCAGCCCTTTTTTAATTTTTGAAACAAGATCTCGCTAAGTTACTGAGGCTGTCCTCAAACCTGTGATCCTCCTGTCTTAGCCTCTCAAGTACTGGAATTATAGGTGTATACCATCATGCCCAATCAATTTACACAGAACTTGTATAATCAAGAAAGAAAAGAAGGAATTAGTTTTTAAGAAGATTAAGTTTAAAAAGTCTGTATTTGCCAAGATCTTGGCAATTGTTGGCATCAATTCTCACATGACCCTTTTGTTTTTCTGTCACCGCACACAGAGTGTGTCTTCATGTTCGACAGAGTTCTCTGACTTGGGCATTTCACATAACACGCATTGATGAGTACAGAATGTGAGGTTGACATTTTTTGACTTCGATACAAAATTTTAACAAGATGACATTCTGATTTTAAATTGTGGGCATGAGAATTTCGGACACAATCATACTAAGACAAAAGAAGTCTTGGCTCCAGTCCCATCGTTGCTTCCCCAAGCAGTTCTTCCTCTTTTACCTCTTCACAAGCACTAAACCCTGGCTTCATCATGATCCATAACCTCTTAGCTTATCCTCTTTGCTAATTAGCATTTTATTTCCCCTGATGCATCCCTCATTGTCTCTAATCTTTCTGCCTGTTAATCCTATATAGTTTTTCTTCTTTAGTTATGTTTCATGTGTTTCTATCTACTCTATTAGGAATGTCCTCTCTAATAAGGAATGTCTATCTAATAAGGTCCTTTGCAAAGTGCAAATCTCTATGTGGCCTTCCTCCAGAATTCTCAGGCCCATGTTGATTTTTTTTTGCTCGTGAGTTTCTGGAACTCGGTATCTTTAAAGTCTTTGTCTTACCTAGAATTTGATCTCTAGAACCAAGCCTGAGATAGTACATGGCATGTGTTTGATACCCATGTCACACAAGTGAATGCATTTATATATTTGGCCCTTACATTTGTTTCACTCATTTGGATGCTGTATCATTTCGGGCAGGCTAAATAACCCACCCAAACATTGGCTGATGAAAACAAGGTTACTGTCCTAGGGGTATAGTGGCTCAGAGCTAGAGTGCTCGCCTGACACTCAGGAGGCTCTAATTCAATCCACAGCACTCCAGACAAAAACAAAAACACAAAGGCACTGCATATTCTTGGGTCAGCTGAGGTGCCACTCCATGTGGTATCTACTCTAGGCTCTGGGCTGAAGGCACAGGCTCTGTCACGAGCATTGTGATTGCTGTGTTGGCATGGAAAGACACATAGCAGCTACAGCCTAGATTTGGTGCTTCTGCCCGGAAAAGACATATGTCACTTCTGCTTTCTTTTGATTCTCCGAAATGAAACATCTTGAGTTAAGCAGAGTGAGGATGTATAATCTACCCTCAGGGAGAAGAAAGAATTTGGGGCATAATAGTAATAGCATCTATCATTGGAACCTAACCATATATCAACTAACACATTTTTTAATCATTTGGGTTATGTGTATCTTACATCCCCAGCTACTTTGTAAAGTCACTTACAACAGAAGGAAAGTTCTTTGCAAAAGTCAGCAGCAGGCTATCCAAATGAACAAAGAACAAAAATTTAGAGGAATCTGAGTTAGTACAGATGACATAGTTTCTGATAGCCTGGACTACAGTTTTCCATCACTCCTCTGATGAAGTGTAGACACAGAGGTATTCTAGCTTGATTTGTGACATGAATCACCTTGCCCCTGATTTCATATTTTCCTGAGTCTGAAGCCTAGGATGTTGAATGAACTACCTCCACCGGTAATGACTTTCCAGTCTGGTGCTTTTCTCCACAGTCTGTTCCCTCCTTCGATTCTTGCTGTAGCCCACACCATTTCAGATATCTGAATATTTGGGCAAAAATTTTCCATAGTGCAGGACAATGAAGTGATTAAGACCCATCATTAGTTGTCTCTCCCTCTTCGATCTGTGTTAGTTTCATTAGCTTTAATTTAATAACAGCATCTCTTATTATTGGAGGCATTTAGAGTTCACTTTTTTGGTTTAATTTCTTTTCTTATTTTTTTCTCTTGTAAGACTTCCAAAATGTTTTTTTCTGAATCTATTGACTTTCTGATGCCCAATCTGCCTGCTTTATCCTTTTTCTTTCTCTCTCTCCTTCCTTTCTTCCTACCTCCCTCTCTTCCTTCCTTCCCTTCTTTGTTAATGGCAAGCAGATAAGCGTTGGGACTGATTCAGTCCTTCATTTATTGATTGCCTTCTTGATACCAGGGGCCTTGCTAAGGGTGTGGGGACTATTATGCTACTTGGATTAGACTAAATATAGCACATTTATATACACAAAGTGTCAGTCTTCCTATACTACCAAAAAAAAAAAAAAACTTGTAAACTGGTTTCTGAATGACATTTGGAGCCTTATCTGAGGAATTCAGACATCCTTATTTCTCCAACTCGTCCTCAGCAAGGATAAAAAAGAGGTAGTTCCCCTTTCAGTCTGCACTTACTCTGAATGCACCTGAAACACCTTATCTTTAATATGTCTGAGCTGCTCATACATTTGCTTTCATTGCTGACATCACAGCTAGTACCACCCTGGGCCCTTTAAATAGTAAAATGTACCATGCCCTGTACAGTTCCAGTCAAGAATCCTTAAAGACAAAGTGGTAGCAGCTGTCCTTCGAAGGGTTCCAAGCTGATCATTAGCCCTCAAGTCCCACTTTCTCCCCAAGCTTGTAAAAGTACTAGTCTTAGGATTTATGTGTAATTGCTCTCCTTGATGAGATATACTCCCTACTCTCTCTCTTCTGCAAAGTCAATGCAGTTCATGTCTTCGGACAAAGTCACACCCTCACCCACTCATTATATAAACATTTGTGGGATACCCCCTATCTTTCAGGTACCCTATGAGATGCTGAAGTCCTTTGGATAAAGGTTCTGTTACTGCCCCTCATGGAACTCACCATCTTGAGAGGAGCAGACTTGGAAATTATCAGGTTGAACATAGAGAGACAGATGCTATGGTCAGCTAAGTCACATGAGCCTCTGAAAGTGTGGAGGAGGGTCCCCATCCCTACCTAGAGGAACAGACTTGGGCAGAGATGAGTGCTCCCTCAGTCCATGTCATATACTCTTGTGATCATTTCTCTGGCCTGAAGCAGTGTTTCTTAAAATGTAGTGATGAATCTCTACATCTCTCCTAAGAGGATGACTCAAGTTTATTACTGGAGCATGTGATTCTAGAGAGGATGTTTTCATTGGCAAATAGTTATTTGAAATATAATATACATCCAGAAAAGTGCCCAGCTCATGAGCATACAGCTTACTTATCATAATGAGATCTGAGTTAAGCAACAAACCTTGACAGCCCCGAAGTGTTCTTTGTGTCTCTGCCTGGGTGAATGCTGTTCTGTCCTTCACCACAGATTAATTTTCCCTAGGTTTGCACTTTATGTAAGTGCAGTGTGATCTTATATCCTATAGTCTTCCGTGTATAACTTTTCTGAGCCTACTTCATGTTTTTGAGATGCATTCATGTTTAGGGTTTGGTTGTAGTGCACGCATTATTTGTGATTTGTAAGGTTCAATCTAATATTCTATTATATGACTAAATCTCTATCTATTTATCTATTCCATGTTGAGGGAGATTTGAGTTTTGGGGTTGTGTATACCGCTCTCAGATCCCTCTCTGCTCAGAACCTGGACAGCAACAGTAAACCTGAACTTGGCATTGCTTTCATTTTCTCATCCTTATTTGTTGCTTTCTATTTATGGCAAGTTATTGTGGGTTTTTTTTTGTTGATGTGTTCATTTTTATTTTAAGTAGTTACATAAAGTTTTTTCTTAAAATAAATTGGATTTAAATGTAATGATTTTTCGAATTTTTAGTGATGACAGAGTTAGAATGGTAACACAATGGGAAATAGCATGGAGGAGGAATTCAAATATCTGAATTTAGGAAATACAGTGTTAGAACCTTGCTTTTTTTGTTAGAAGGCAATAATTTACATGGCTTGAGATATTGGTAATCATCATGCTGAACCAATCGGCCTAATAATTTATCAATGTGCATGTGATTAATTCAAGCTTGATTTATTAAGGTCCAAGAAATATCTGGATTAGCATGCCAGGAGTCTGATTAGGCCCAAGTGCAGTCCACAGCAAGAAATCTAGGTAATGGGAGGAGGGAGGGTGTCTCAGTCAGCATTCTCATTATATAATTCAAAATGACTGACCACACAACTTAGAGGAACAAGATTTACCTGCTCACAGTTTTTTGGAGATTTGAGGTTCAGTCCTTGTGAGGCTGGGGTTCTGTGGATCTCAGGGCATGGCAGCAGGAAGCAGAGAGATGGAGAGGACAAGAATCTGCTCTCACATCATGGAGGCCAAAGCAAGAGAGCCAGCAGGCAAGGGGATTCAAAGACAAAAGCAAAAGCACAGTCCCTAAGATCACATCACCAGAGATCCAGCTTCTCCAGCCACACCCACCTCCCTAGGTGACCACCTAGTAAGTCCACTACAATGGATTTACACACTGATGAGATGACAGCCCTCATGACGTGATTGCCTCAACTCTGAACATTAATGCATGAGCTCTTCAGAGCATCTGACCATAACAGAAGGAGGGAGAGAAAGAGAGAGAGAAATGCAAGGATGGCGATCATTTAGAATGGGGTCAACACATAAACATGCAAGGAATGGAGAAGCAGTGCTAATGCCACACACTTCTGCTTGGATCTTGGGGCCCAGATCTATAGGGTACATCAGGAAGATAAAGCAATTAATTCTCATGTCTCTCATTTCTTCCTTCTTTTATCATGAACCTAGCATGGCTAATTAATAGTTTTAATTTATAACACACTCACTATATGCAAAGCATTTTACATGACTTATACCCTTTAATTCTTATAACAAGCAGCAAGGGAAATATAACTGAGTGTGATAGGCATAATGTGGCCCTCAACCATAGACATATTCTAATCCTTGAAACATGTAAATATGTTCCCTTCCTTGACAAAGAGGAACTTAGGTCATAGACAGAATTAAGTTTGCTGATCTGATGACAGGGAGATTTTCCTAGATTACTGGGCTGATTCTAATGTAAACACAAAGGTCCTTAAAAGTAGAAGAGGGAAGCAAAAGATGAGGTTAGGGTGAAGTGATGTCAGAGGACTCGACCTACTCTGACTTGGAGATGGAAGAAGCAGCCAGAGCAAAGGTATGTGGGACGTCTTTAGAATCTACAAAGGAAAATGGTTCCTACTCAGAGCCTACAGAAAGCAATGTAGCCCTGACAGTTTAGGGCAGTAAACCCATGTTAGACTTCTGAGTGACAGAAATAGAAGATAATACATTTGCGCTATTTAAGCTACAATGTTTGTAGAAATTCATTGTGGCAATCATAATAAACTAATGCAGTTACTAAGAGGAACTGGGACAGAGGCAAAGTATATAGCACAAACAGATTACAAGCTGATAGCTAAAAAGAGCTAAAAGTGACTGGTTTGAAAACCAGATCTATCTGACTCCAAAATCAATACTCTTGGTTGTTAACTCCAATGATCCAAGACTAGGACATAGATTGGGTCACCCTATGCTTTAGATATTTTAATATACTCATTGGATATGAGAAGGAAAGTCAAGAGGGCTCCAGGAGTCTGAAAACTAGAAAAGGAAGACTATCACATGTACAAAAGAATTAAGCTTTCCAATACATTTTTATATAAAGTGATGTCTATAAAACTGTTCCAATGTATGTAACAAAAAAGCCAAACCAAACTGGCTTAACAATAAAGGAAAATGATTGGATTGTATAGTAAAATATTCACTAATGCCTCTAGCTTCAGTTTAGATTTGATTTAGCATTTTAGTTGGGTATGGTTGTCTCTTCTTCTTACTCTTTTCTTCCCCTCCCTCCCTTCCCAGAAAAAAGGAAAAAAAAAAAACTGGAATTAATAAATAAGAAGAAAGTCCTCAGTTATTGAGAGTTTAGATTATGTCCACTGCTATCCAGTGTTATTAGAAGCACATCATTTCTAGGTCACACTTGAGTCTAGAAAAGGGATGCTCTTTCCTGAAGCCACATGGATGGCCACACAGAGGAGCCATTGGGAAGGGTACCTGGTTTATGGGTGATGGAGAGAGGGGAAGAGGATACACTTAGGAGGCAGAAGTCAGACAAAAGACCGGAAGGCCAACTCCTTTTTATTTGGTGAGGCTGAAACTGGAATCCTTTGAATTTACAAATCATCTTTGTCGTAGCAGTTCAGCCATGCAGTGGCTGCGTTTTCTGTTTCTGTTAAGGGTTCATAGAGACATTGGATGAAAATTTTACAGGATTTTGATCTTACCAATATGCTATAGCCAGTGAGATACCTGATCAAAAGGACTCTAGGGTTTGTTTATAGTATTCTTTCTATATTCTCTCTCTCTCTTTATTTTTGTCT
>PVLC010042204.1:0-13130 GCA_004027655.1 Graphiurus murinus
AAAAATAGGGCTGGAGCTGGGCGTGGTGGCACACGCTTGTAATCCCAGCATTTGGGAGGCTGAGACTGGAGGATCCGGGTTCGCGGCCAGCCTCAGCTGCTTAGTGAGGCACTCCGCAACTTGGTGAGACCCTGTTTCAAAATAAAGAATAAAAAATAGGGCTGGGGGTATAGCTCGGAGGTAGAATGCCTCTGAGTTCAATCCCCAGTACCGCAAAAAAAAAAAAAAAAAAGGAAAAAAAAATTGCAAAAATAGAGCTGGGGGTGTAGCTTGGAGATAGAATGCCCCTCGGTTCAATTCCCAGTACCGAAAAGAAAAAAAAAAAAATTCCGCCCCTTTGAAGCTGCTCAGGTTGGGTCTTTTGCATTTAGCAAAATGAAAGAGGAGCTTAGGTTTCCTAGGGATGAAGGAGTGGAGAGAAAAATCCAGAGAAGGGGAATGGTGATTGCAGTTGAGTGGAGAACAAGAGTTGAGGGGGAAAAAGAAGAGGCGCTTCTGCTTTGTGAGAAGGTACTATTGCTGAGTTAATTAAACTCCATCTCACCATGGATCTTGGTGACACACAAATATGGCAGAACTTGAATCAATTTAAAGTCAAATTTGTAGCTTCAACTTCCCCCTTCACTATTCTTTACTCTTTTCTCTCTTAAGAAAAAGTCAAGGTGGTCCTCATGGCGTAGCAATCGCTCACACTTTCCCTTTTTATGTTCTCTGTGGGAAGATGACCTCCTTTTCACAAGGCTAGGGAAAGATGGTTATAGAAGAGCTGCTTATTAGCAGCAGGTCTGGTGTAATTGCTTTTAAAAAAATCTTTCTAAGAAAATCTTTAAAGTTGTTTTTCACAAATTGTAACAGTTCCTAATAATTGGAGTCTGTAGGCTTGTCAGATCTTCAGAAAAGGTGTTGGGAAAGGGCCAGGGATGTGTATTACCAATCCACAGTGAGAAGTTTTTGATTTTCCATCAGTCTTCAGCAAAAATAGGGATAGACAGATCTTGCCTGCCTCCATGCTTCCTGTGTAGCAGTTTTCTCCTGCTATGCAGAGCTCATTTCCAGCAGAGCACAGACCTTTTTCTTATTCCAGAGTCTCATGTGGAGCCTGCACATGTATCCTGCAGCCCCTAAGAAAACCTTCAAGCTGTCACAAACAGAGCTGACTCCTTGGGCAGATGGGAAGGAAGAGGGAATAGGAAAACAGTTTCCTCTTGGTATTTGCCTCAAGTCCTTGGGGCTTCATTTTTATTCATTTTCTTACAGATTTTTTTTTTTTTTGTGGTACTGGGGATTGAACCTAGGGGTATTCTACCTCTGAGCTTCACTTCTAGCCCTATTTTTTATTCCTTGTTTTGAAATAGGGTCTCACTAAGTTGTTGAGGGCCTTGCTAAGTAGCTGAGGCTGGCTGCGAACCTGCAATTCTCCTGTCTCAGCCTCCCAAGTACTGGGATTACAAGTGTATGCCACTATGTCCGGCTTTCTTACATATTTTTGACAGTTAAAGATATACTGGGAAATTATACCCAAGTAAAAATCTCATGGCTTAACTAGGGTTTGATATAAAGGCTCTATCTAGGCTTATCCCATTAGCTTTTTAACTGACCCATGAAAATTGGTTCTTTTTTTTTTTTTGGTACTGGGGATTAAACCCATGGGCATTCTACTTTCAAGATATACCCTGAACCTTTTTTATATTTTATGTTGAAACAGGATCTTGCAAAGTTGCTGAGGGCCTTCCTAAAGTTCTTGAGGCTCATCTCAAACTGCAGTCCTCTTGTTTCAGCCTCCCTGGTCCTGGGATTACAGGTCCGGAGAAAGTATTTACTTATTTATTTTTGTAGTACTTGGGACTGAACCCAGGGTCGTTCTACCAATGAGTTACATCCTCAGCACATTTTATTTTATTTATTTATTTATTTATTTATTTATTTATTTATTTATTTATTTATTTTTTGCAGTACTGGGGATTGAACTCAGGGGCATTCTACCTTCGAGCTACACCCCCAGGCCTATTTTTTATTCTTTATTTTGAAACCGAGTCTCACTAAGTTGCGGAGTGCCTCACTAAGTAGCTGAGGCTGGCCGTGAACCTGGATCCTCCGGTCTCAGCCTCCCGAATGCTGGGATTACAAGCGTGCGCCACCACGCCCGGCTCTATTTATTTATTTTTGTGGTACTAGGGATTGAACACATGGACATTCTATCTCTGAGCTACACCCGAGCCCTATTTTATTTTTACTTTGAAACAGTCTTGCTGGGTTGACAAGAGCCTCGCTACTGGAGATTGAACTCAGCGGCATTCTACCTCCGAGCTATACCCCCAGCCCTATTTTTTATTCTTTATTTTGAAACCGGGTCTCACTAAGTTGTAGAGTGCCTCACTAGGTAGCTGAGGCTGGCCGAAAACCCGGATCCTCCGGTCTCAGCCTCCCAAACGCTGGGATTACAAGCGTGCGCCACCACGCCCGGCTCCTAGTTTTATTCTTTGTTTTGAAACAGGGTCTCACTAAGTTGTGGAGGGCCTCTGTAGCTGAGGCTGACCATGAACCTGCGATCTTCCTGTTTCAGCCTCCCAAGTACTGGGATTAGAAACATGCGCTACCACACCTGGCTTATTCTTTATTTTGAAACAGGGTCTCACTAAATTTTGGAGGGCCTCACAAGTTGCTGAAGCTGGCTGTGAACCTGTGATCCTGCTGTCTCAGCCTTCCAAGTATTGGGATTACAAGTGTGCACCATCATGCTAGTCTGCACCCGAGCATGACTGAGTCAAGATCTTGCTAAGTTTCCAAGGCTGGCCCTGAACTTGAGATCCTCCTGCCTCTGCCTCCTGAGTAACAGAGATTATAGTTGTATGTCACCACTTCTGGCCAAAGTAGTCCTTAAAGTCCAAGAATTTGTAGGAAGTATGATATATTACAAACTGAGTTTCTTCTTCTTCTTTTTTTGTGTGTGACACTGAGGATTGAACCCAGGAGCATTCTACCTCTGAGCTACACCCCTGGCCCTATTTTATCTTTTTTTAAAATTTTAAACAGAGGAGCCGGGCGTGGTGGCGCACGCTTGTAATCCCAGCATTCGGGAGGCTGAGACGGGAGGATCCGGGTTCGCAGCCAGTCTCAGCTACTTAGTGAGGCACTCCGCAACTTAGTGAGACTCGGTTTCAAAAATAAAAGAATAAAAAATAGGGCTGGGGTTATAGCTCGGAGGTAGAATGCCCCCTGAGTTCAATCCCCAGTACCGCAAAAAAAAAAAAAAAAATTTTAAACAGGGTCTCACTGAGTTGCAGAGAGCCTTACTAAGTTGCTGAGGCCAGCTGCAAACTTGTGATCCCCCTGTCTTAGCCTCCCAAGTACTGGGATTACAAGCATGTGCCACCATGCCTGGCTCAAACTAAGTTTCTTTTTTTTTTTTTTTGTGGTACTGGGGATTGAACTCAGGGGCATTCTACCTCCTAGCGATACCCCTAGCTCTATTTTTTTTTTCCTTGCGGTACTGGAGATTGAACTCAGGGGCATTCTACCTCCGAGCTATACCCCCAGCCCTATTTTTTATTCTTTATTTTGAAACCAAGTCTCACTAAGTTGCGGAGTGCCTCACTAGGTAGCTGAGGCTGACCGTGAACCCGGATCCTCCGGTCTCAGCCTCCCGAATGCTGGGATTACAAGCGTGTGCCACCACGCCTGGCTTCAGACTAAGTTTCTTAAGTATAGTTCTCAGTCCTTACTCGTTCTCTATATTTTTTATTAGGATCAATATGCTAATGCATTTTTGCATGATGACAACATGAATTTTCGAGTGAACTTACATAGAATGGTAGGTGCGACTTTTACTTGTCCTTTCTCTTAGAGGAAATTTGTGTGTGTGTGTTGGTGGGGTTGGGATAAAATTAATCATACTAGAACAAATGTGGATGGTAAGTTGTGCCAACAGGCTCTCGCATGACTGCTGTTCAACAGACCCATGCCTGACATTGGGATTTTGGTATCATGGTTCTGTTTCTTGCTCTAGAGAGCATAGAAAGGTCCACAATCATATAGCCATTGCAGTAATATTGGAATGTATCAATAACATAGATTTCCATGAAATGGTGGATCTCAGCCTTGTCTTTTCAAGATGTAGTGTGTTCTTTGGCTGAGAATAGGTGTTGCATTGATTTATTCATCTGAGAGTTGGGACAAATAGAATATGGAAGATCATCTTGGAGGTATAAAAATATCACATTGAGGTTTAGATTTGAAACTTTACATTTTGTAGTCACTACTATTGGTACTTCTGTAAGCTATCACTATCAGCTCCTCTTTTTCTTTTCTTTTTTTTGATACTGGAGATTGAATTCAGGAGCATTCTCTGAGCTATATCCTCAGCCCCATTTTAATTAATTAATTAATTAATTTATTTGCAGTACTGGGGATTGAACTCAGGGGCATTCTACCTCCAAGCTACACCCCCAGCACTATTTTTTATTCTTTATTTTGAAACAGGGTCTCACTGATTTGCAGAGGGCCTCACTAAGTAGCTGAGGCTGGCTGTAAACCGGGATCCTCCTGTCTCAGCCTCGAGAGTACTGGGATTACAAGTGTGTGCCACCACGCCCAGCTTTATTATTGTTTGATTGATTGATAGATTGGAACTGGGGATTGAACCCAGAGGCATTCTACCTTTGAGTCCTACCTCTAGCCCTATTTTTTATTCTTTATTTTGAGACAGGTTCTCACTAAGTTGCAGAGGGCCTCACTTAAGTAGGTAAGGCTTACTGTGAACCTGTGATCCTCCTGTCTCAGTCTCCCAAGTACTGGGATTACAAGTGTGTGCCACCACTCCCAGCTTATTTTTTATTTTGAAACAAGGTCCTACTAAGTTGCTAATGCTGGCCTCAAACCTGTGGTTTTTCTGTCTCAGCCTCCCAAGTACTGGGATTACAGGTGTGTGCCACCATGCATGGCTTTTTTTTTTTTTTTTGTTAATATATTATCAAGTAAAAATATCAGTGTGCTTCTTTTGTTGTTAATAATGCTGTTTGTACAGTATAGATAAAATAAAAGTAAAAACAACAGCTTCACTGTTGTGGTATGCACCAGTGCCCTTTGTGGCTGTTACATTGCTGTGAAATATATTTTTGGCCCAGGCCTGCATTAATAGTTGAGAAGCATTTATAAGTCTTCTCTATTTCCAACCTGCTCCCACTATTAGAAAAAGAGAAAGAAAAAGTAGCATGTTTGTAGTAATGATTTTATTTGCGTGAGAAAGGTGATGCTGAGTCATTGGATATCAGTTCAGGTCTGCTAATTTTCTTTCTTCTTTTTGTGTGTGAAGCCTATGAGACACAGGAAGAAGGCAGCAGACAAGAACCTTCCCTGCCGTCCTTTAGTGTGTGCAGTACTAGGTGAGTTAGTATAATCAAAATTGGCATTTTGGGGGACAATGATAGGTTTTTATGAATAAGATCCTAGTTGATATGCTGCTTCATCTGAGAAGTTACTAGTTATGTTTCTTTGCTGGCCTAAGAAAGCATGTTTACTGTTGTTTGATAAAGGAACCCTAATCAATAAAGTGCTTAGTAAGGGGTGCTGTTGTTCAAAGAAAACCTCTTCAGGGAGACAAATCGCTGTGTGTAAATTTGATACATGATTTAAATTTGTAAAGCCCAGGTGTATCCCTATAATCCCAGTATTTAGGAGGCTGAGACAGGAGGATGTTAGGTTGGAGGCCAGCTTCAGCAACTTAGCAAGACCCTACTTCAAGTAAAAGAGCAGAGAAAATTAAGGCCTGAGAAATGGTACAGTTTAAATAAGGTTATATCCATATAAGAAGCTTTCACTACCAATCTCACTAATATGTATGGGGAGGGAGGGAGGAAGGAGGGATATACTGAAGGAAATATATCAAGTGATGTGTGCATGTATGTTTGTATCAGAAATATATATAATGCCAGGTGTGGTGGTGCACGCTTGTAATCCCAGTACTTGGGAGTCTGAGACAGGAGGATCAGAGGTTCCCGGCAGCCTCAACTACTTAGCGAGGCCGTCCACAACTTAATGAGACTCTATTTCAAAATAAAGAATAAAAAAATAGAGCTAGGGGTGTAGCTCAGCGGTAGAATGCCCCTGGGTTCCATCCCCAGTTCCACCCCCCCCCAAAAAAATATATATGTGTGTGTGTATAATATATATAATGGTGGGACTGTAGCTTAGAGGTAAAGGCTCCTGGGTTCAATTCCCAGTACAGAGAGAAAGACAGAGAGAGAGAGAGAGAGAGAGAGAGAAAGAGAGAGAAATATTGTAAAATATCTTATTCTTCATCAAGATTTCAAATTCTTCGCTCCTTTTCTTGGACCAGATTGATATGTCAGATGTTCAGGAGGTATGAAGTTCAAGGCTCAGACATATACAAAACATTCCCTGAGTAAATTAAGCTGAGATGGGGCTAACAGAGCTGTCAGGTAATTTTGTCTGCCCAGAATTTGGTATTTCCTCAGAGTAATTAGGAGAACTCTCCCCACTCTCCCACCCTTGCCTTTACTGGGGATTAAATCCAGGGACACTACCATTGAGCTTTATCCCTAGCCCTTTTTACTTTTTGAGACAGGATCTCCCTAAATTGCCCAGCCTGGCCTTAAGTAGCTGGGATTATAGGTTCGATAAGCCACCACATCAAGCAACAGAACTTTTTTTTTTTTTTGGTGGTGGTAGTGGGGATGTTCTACCTCTGAGCTATACCCACAACCACATTTTACCTATTATTTTGAATCAGGGTTTCACTAAGTTGCCCAGGCTGGCCTTGAACCAGTGATCCTCTTATCTCAGTATCTTGGCCTCCCAAGTATTGGAATGATAGTAAGTAGAACCACCATGCCTGGTTCTAGCAGCAGAACTCTTAATTCCATTTTCACTTGGATATGCAGCCCAGTTTCTTTCTTTGTTTCTTTTTTTTTTTGTGGTACTGGGGATTGAACCCAGGAGTATTCTGCCTCCGAGCTACACCCCCAGTCCTATTTTTTTTTTTTTTTTTTTTTTTTTGCGGTACTGGGGATTAAACTCAGGGGCATTCTACCTCCGAGCTATACCCCCAGCCCTATTTTTTATTCTTTTTTTTTTTTTTTTGCGGTACTGGGGATTGAACTCAGGGGCATTCTACCTCCGAGCTATACCCCCAGCCCTATTTTTTACTTTATTTTGAAACCAGGTCTCACTAAGTTGCAGAGTGCCTCACTAGGTAGCTGAGGCTGGCCGCGAACCCGGATCCTCTGGTCTCAGCCTCCCAAATGCTGGGATTACAAGTGTGCGCCACCACGCCCGGCTTTTTATTCTTTATTTTGAAACAGGGTCTCACTAAGTTGCGGAGTGCCTCACTAAGTAGCTGAGGCTGGCCACGAACCCAGATCCTCTGGTCTCAGCCTCCCAAATGCTGGGATTACAAGCATGTGCCACCACGCCCCCGGCTCCTAATTTTTTATTCCTTATTTTGAAACAATGTCTCACTAAATTGTGGAGGGCCTCACTAAGTAGCTGAGGCTGGTCGCAAACCTGGATCCTTCGGTCTCAGCCTCCCAAGTACTGGGATTACAAGCATGTGCCACCACACCTGGCTGCAGCCCAGTTTCTAAGTCTACTTTATTTTAAAAACAGTTATTAAGCCGGGTGTGGTGGCACACACTTGTAATCCCAGTACTTGGGAGGTGGAGACAGGAGGGTCATAGGTTTGCAGACAGCCTCAGCTACTTAGTGAGGCCCTCTGCAATTTAGTGAGACTCTGTTTCAAAATAAGGAATACAAGATAGGGCTGGGGGTGTAGCTTGAAGGTAGAATGCCCCTGGGTTCTATCCTCAGTACTGCAACAAAACAAAACAAAACAAAAACAAACAAACAAACAAACAAAAAAACCAGTTATTAAGACTATATAATAAGTCTCCATTGACCTAAAGCCCCACAAACCATTTAGTCAATATCTGTCAAACAACATGATAGTGAGATGGGATAGACTGAACACAGCTTTAGAGGTGAGTCTCTAGTTACACAGATGTAATCCATTATTTCTTCTCGACTTGTCTCATTGTTCTAGTCTCAGAATATGATTTCCCTCTGGTTTTTTATATTAGTGCCATGTTATGAAATATCTGTATGATGAAATGTCCCTTGAATCTGAATTTAATGTCAGGTTAAGGTATCATTCTGAAAGTAGGAGAATGAACTAATTTTTTTTGTTGTTAGTTTATAAGTGGCAGATAGTAAATCGTGTTGTGAAAAGATATTTTATACAGAGCTGGGCGTGGTGTCACACGCTTGTAATCCCAGCATTTGGGAGGCTGAGATTGGAGGATCCGAGTTCAAGACCAGCCTCAGCTACCTAGTGAGGCACTCTGCAACTTAGTGAGACCCTATTTCAAAATAAAGAATAAAAAATAGGGCTGGGGTTATAGCTCAGAGGTAGAATGCTCCTGAGTTTAATCCCCAGTACCGCAAAAAAAAAAAAAAAAAAATAGGGCCGGGGGTGTAGCTCGGAGATAGAATGCCCCTGAGTTCAATCCCCAGTACTTCAAAAAAAAAAAAAAAAATCTTATACAAAATAAATTTAAGTGCATGTGAATCCGGAAGATTTCATTTAGCATGAATGTAAATGTACACAGTACTCAAGCTTTTTTTTTCAACTCAAAGGCAAGGAATGAATTTCATTCTAATTGATCTATTTTTCTCCTTTTCCATTTTAGACCTGATGGTAGAGTTTATTGTAACACATATGATGAAGGAGTTTCCTATGGATCTCTATATGTAAGTATTATGATTCATTTAGTATATGCAAAACTGTGTGTGTGTTGGGGGATACTGGGTATTGAATTCAGAGGCTTTCTACCTCTGAGCTACACCCCCAGCCCTATTTTTTTATTTTGAAACAGGGTCTTACTAAGTTGCTGAGGGCCTTGCTGAGGGACTGCAGGCATCATTCCCAGCTACAAATTTTTATTTAAGAATCAAATGAGCTGGGTGTGGTGGCACACACTTGTAATCCCAGTACTTGGGAGGCTGAGACAAGAGGATCGCAGGTTTTCGACCAGCCTCAGTAACTTAGTGAGGCCCTTTGCAACTTAATGAGACCTTGTTTCAAAATAAAGAATAAAAAATAGGATTGGGGATGTAGCTCAGAGGTAGACTACCCCTGGGTTCCATCCCCTGTACCGGAAAGAAAAGAAAAAAAAAAAAAAAATCAAGTGATGCACCATATTTTACATACTTTTAAGTAGTTCAGAGTTGGGTGTGGTTGCATGGTGGTACATGCTTGTAATCCCAGGTATGTAGCTCAGGGGCAGAAATGCCCTGGGTTCAATCCTTGGTACCACAAAAAAAGAAAAAAAGAATTAAGTGAGAAAATTTATGGTATGTTTTACTTTAAGAAAAACACATTTGTGTGTGAAGATGTGTCAGAGAACATTTTGTACATCTTTTCAGAAGGGGGGAAAAGTACAAACCACAGTCTGGATTCTGCACATATCTTCACTCTCACTTTGAGGCCCACTTCATGAAGAGTGGGCCTGATGCCTTGAGGCAGTGAACGTGGGCGATTGTAATCTAAAGATACGGTAATACCCGCAGACTATTTAGTTGTCTCTGGGATTTAACATCAGACTAGTCAGTAGTAAAGAGAAGGCCAGGAGAGAACTTCTGGTCCATTGTTAGTCTCCATTGTCCTGATAGCCTGGCTAGGAGCTGACAGCCCAGTCGAGACGCACAGACACACATTGTGTCTCTTGTGGCCTGGCTGAGGTTCTTGCCTCCTGAGCAGATCGGATTATTTTAATTTTTTTTGCAGTACTGAGGATTGAACTCGGGGACGTTCTACCTCCAAGCTATACCCCTAGCCCTCTTTTTTATTCTTTATTTTGAAACCAGGTCTCACTCAGTTGTGGAGGGCCTCACTAGGTAGCTGAGGCTGGCCGCAAATCTGGATCCTCCAGTCTCAGCCTCCCAAATGCTAGGATTACAAGCGTGTGCCATTACACCCTGCTTGAGATTGGGTTATTTTTTTTGTTGGTTTGGGATACTGGGGATGGAACTCAGGGGCATTCTACCTCCGAGCTACACCCCCAGGCCTATTTTTTATTCTTTATTTTGAAACTGAGTCTCACTAAGTTGCGGGGTGCCTCACTAGGTAGCTGAGGCTGGCCTCAAACCCGGATCCTCCGGTCTCAGCCTCCCGAATGCTGGGATTACAAGCGTGAGCCACCACGCCTGGCTCTTGAGATTGGATTATTAATCACAATTTTTTATAATGAGAACAACTAGAGGCAATGAAAAAATTATATATATGTACATATGTATATATATATATATATTGTATGTATGATACTGGGGATTGAACCCAGGGACGTTCTATCAGCCCTTTTTATTTTGAAGCAGGGTCTCACTAGGTTGCTGAGTGTATCACTATTGCTGAGGCTGATATTGAACCTGCAATCCTCCTGTTTCAGTCTCCCAAGTACTGAGATTACAGGTGTGCACCACCATGCCTGGCTCAAAAACTATATATATAGTTCTTCTTCTTTGAATTGAAACCAGGCACATTCTACCTCTGAGATACACCCCCAGCCCTTTTTATTTTTTGCTTTGAAACAGAGTCTTGCTAAGTTGCTGAGAATCTTGCTACTTGCTGAGACTGTCCTTGAACCTGTAATCTTCCTGTTTCAACCTCCCAAGTAATAGGATTACATGCATGTCTTCCATAACCTGGCTCACTATATTTTAATAAAGTTTAAACATATGTTTTTTTCTTTCCTTTGCTACTTTGGTATTGTTCTGTATAATATCTCACAACAGTGAGTCACCTTAGTGTGATTCTAAATACATATTTTTCTTCCTTCCTCAGTTGACTCTGACAATAGAATTGGTACTTCCATTTGGGGGGACAAGAGAGCAATTTGGTGCACAGTAAGTTCAGTGTATATTATTCCAGTGCTAGGCCTAGGATCTAGAGAGGTAAAAAAGCTTATAGACAGCCGGGCGTGGTGGCGCACGCTTGTAATCCCAGCATTCGGGAGGCTGAGACCTGAGGATCCAGGTTCGAGGCCAGCCTCAGCTACCTAGTGAGGCACTCCGCAACTTAGTGAGACTCGGTTTCAAAATAAAAGAATAAAAAATAGGGCTGGGGGTATATCTCGAAGGTAGAATGCCCCTGAGTTCAATCCCCAGTACCAAAAAAAAAAAAAAAAAAAAAAAAAGCCTATAGACTCTAAGTTTATAAGCAATGTAAGTCTTGGTTTTCTGGAGGAATGTTATAAAATTTACTTTTAGATAAGTATATTACAGTTTGCAGTTTTCCATGTGTTTTGGGTATTGAGAAGTAAGTCTGATCCTTATTTTCAATTTAAATACCAACAAAGATCCTTTTTATAACTTAGTAGATGAGTTTTCATTGTATTTTCAGTATCTTAGAGATTAGATTTGTTTTTGCTGTAGACTTTATTTCCAGCTTCATTATCTTGTAGATAGAATATAAAATATATAGATAGAATATAAAATATGCTAGCTGGGTGTGGTGGGTGGTGCACGCTTGTAATCCCAGTACCTGGGAGGCTGAGATAGGAGGATCATAGGTTGGAGAACAGCCTCAACAAGTAGTGAGACTCTCATCAACTTAGTGAGACCCTGTTTCTAAAGTAATAAATAAAATTGGGGTATAGATCAAAGGTAGAATGCTTCTGGGATCAATCCCCAGTACCAAAAAAAAAAAAAAAAAAAAAAAAAAGATATGCTAGATATGTTAGAATACATTATTTACTTTGTAGTATAGATCACCATAGTTCTAGTTTCATCATTTTATAAGTAAATGAAACAGAGGTTTAGGAGATTAAGTGCTTTGCCCAGGGTTATTTTGTTAGTAAGGACCATTTCCTGGACTTGAACCCAAATTTTCTTACTGTAAAAAACGTTGTTAACATCCTTTCCAAGTGTACTAGTTATCTATTGCTGTGTACAAACTACCCCAAAACCTAATGGTTTAAGCATTCATTATCTCAGCCGGGTGTGGTGGCATATGCTTGTCCCAGTACTTGGGAGGCTGAGACAGGAGGATCACAAGTTTGCGACCAGCCTCAGCTACTTAGTGAGGTCCTCCACTGAGACTCTGTTTCAAAATAAAGAATAAAAAATAGGGCTGGGGGTGTAGCTCAGAGGTCGAATGCCCCTGGGTTCAATCCCCAGTACCAAAATATAAATAAATAAACAAACATTCACTCTCTCATGGCTTCTGAAGTTGAGAAGTACAAGAGAAGCTCAGTTAGGTGGTTTTGGCATAGAGCCTGTCAGGGCTGCAGTGTTAGCTGGGACTGCAGATATCTGAGGTTCTTCTGGGGCTGGAGAACCTACTTTCAAGCTCACTTAATGGTTATTGGAAAGCCTCAGTTCTTTGCCACATATACCTCTCCATTGGGTTGCTTGACATGCCACCTAGTTTTCTCCAAAGTAATCCAAGAGAGAAAGAAGAGTAGTGTGAGAGCCTGAAATAGAAACCATAGTATCTTTTATAAATTAACCCCAAGTGACACCATTTCTTTGGGTTATATGGACCAGCTCTGATACAGCATGGGAAGGGACTATGTAATGGTTCAATGGCTTGAATGCAATCATATGTTGGAAACTTAATCTCCAGTGCAACAGTATAGAGAGGTGGTTCCTAATGGGAGTTGTTTGGATTATGAGATTTTTTTTTTTTTTTTTTTGTGGTACTGGGGATGGAACCCAGGGGTATTCTACCTCTGAGCTATACCCCCAGACCTATTTTTTATTCTTTATTTTGAAACAGGGTCTCATTAAGTTGCAGAGGGCCTCACTAAGTAGCTGAGACTGGTCTCGAACCTTCGATCCTCCTGTCTCAGCCTTCCAAGTACTGGGATTACAAGTGTGTGCCACCATGCCCAGCTTTAATGCTGATTATAAAAGAGCTGGAAGAGCCGGGCATGGTGGCGCATGCTTGTAATCCCAGCATTCGGGAGGCTGAGACCAGAGGATCCGGGTTCGCGGCCAGCCTCAGCTACCTAGTGAGGCACTCCGCAACTTAGTGAGACTCGGTTTCAAAATAAAGAATAAAAAATAGGGCTGGGGGTATAGCTCGGAGGTAGAATGCCCCTGAGTTCAATCCCCAGTAC
>PVLC010042205.1:0-13040 GCA_004027655.1 Graphiurus murinus
ACCCTGTTTCAAAATTAAAAATAAAAAGGGGGGTATATAGCTCAGTGGTTCAATCCTCAGTGATCCCCCCCCAACACACGCACACCACTCTGCATTTCCAAATTGCTCTTTCAAGTAGTTTTGTCAATGTACATTCCCACCAGCACTTTGTAAACACGGCGATTCCCCTAGACCTTCATCAATACTAGTGTTATAGACTAAGTTTGCCAATCAGACTGGTGTGACATGCTGTCTCGTTATTGTTTTAATTTGCATTTCTATGTTTACTGGCTGTAAACATGCATTACATTTTCATGTTTATTAGTTGGGAATTCTTTTTGTCTCCTTTTTCTGTGTGTGTGTGTGTGTGTGTGTGTGTGTGTGTGTGTGTGTGTGTGTGGTGCTGGGGATCAAATCCAGGGCCTTGTGCATGCTAGGCAAGCATTCCACCACTGAGCTGCACCCCCAACTCTTTTTGTATATCAGCCGTTCAAATTTCTCTCTGTTGTTTGTTCATATCTGGCCCATTTTCCATTTGGGGGATGTTTTGGTCAGTTGATTCTTTGAAGTATTTTGTCACTGTTATTTGTATTTGCAGAACTCAGAGAATCATGCATCTTAGGCAAGCTCTCAACCACTGAGATACACCTCTATTGCCTCCCCCTTTTAAAAATTATTTTGGAAATGCATTCTGTTTGAATTAAAAAAAAATTGCAAACTATCCAGTCTGTGGCTTTAAAAAATCTATTCATTATTTTTGTCATATAGAATTTCTGGATTTTAATGAAGACATCATCGTTTTCCTTTATCATTTATGCTTTTTATGTCTTTTTATTTTCCACTCAAAGCTCAAAAAGTTATTTTGACCCATTTTCTTTTAAAATCTTTATAGTGGGCTGGGGGTGCAGCTCCGTGATAGAGTGCCTGTTTAGCATGCACAGGGCCCTAGGTTCCATCTCTAGCACCTCAAAAAAATCTTTTATAAGTTTTATAGTTTGTTCTTTAGACTTTTCAGACTGTGTGTGTGTGTGTGTGTGTGTGTGTGTGTGTGTGTGTGTGTGTTACTGAGGATTAAACCCAGAGGTGCTCTAGCCCTGAGCTACACCCTAGTCCTTTTTATTTTTTATTTTAAGACAGCATCTTGCTAACCTTCCCTGGCTGGCCTCAACCTGAGGATCCTCCTGTCTCAGCCTCCTGAGTCACGAGGATTACAGGCGTGTGTCCCGTGCATTTGGAACTTCAACCATCCTGGACCTTTGTGAGTGGTGCGCGCAGAGGTCCAGGTTTCCCTTTTTCCACGGGTGTTTGACCTCGCTTTACCCTTTGTCTTTTCCAAACTGTCATATGTATATTTGGATCTTTCCCAAGATACCATTTCCTGTTCTGCTACCTGTTGGTCTGTTGCTGGGTCCAAATCAAGCCATCTGAACTATGGGAGCCGCACAATGACTGTGGCTATCTACTAGGGCGAGGTTCCCTTCCTCTTTCTTCTTCAAGATCGTCTTGGCTAGTCTGGGTTCTTTATTATTCCATATGCATCTGGGGATGACCTTGTCAAGTTGCAGAAAAAACTCTAGTGCAGGTTTTTATTGGAAGTAAAGCATGCAGATTAAATTGGGGGGATATAGCCGGCTTTGCGCCAGCGAGGCTCCCGGTCCGCGTGCAGTTGGTTTCTTTTTGGGCTTTCTTCTTTCCCACCTCTGCATGTATGTCTTGCACGGTGGAGGAGGGGAGGAGGGCTGCCTGGAAAATGAACCTCCAAACCCTTCTCATCTTTTAGTACCCAACTAAAATGCCACCTCCTCCAGGAAGCCCTCGGTGACAGCCCTGGCCGTCTGGGTTCTCTCTGACCTCCTCTGACCCTCCAGAATCCCCATTTCCTGGCAGAGTATCATGGCTCTGATGGGGGAACCTGTGCACTCTGTAGTTCTACCTTGTCTCTGAGCTAAGGAGCAGGGCTGGCACCCCACGCATGGCAGATGTTCAGTGAGGTCTGGCAACTTGTCTTTAAGGGAAGAGAAAGATGTGGCCTTAGGGTTTTTCTCCTGCCGTGGGAAGGGGCCTGGAGCTGAGTTTGGAGTTTTATGGGAAACAGCTTGGGCTTGAAATCTGACACCTAGCTGTATGGAGGGGTTCTGCCAGCGGCCTGAGGATGCTGTTGCCTCTCTGATTTCTCCCCGTCCCGTCCCAATTTGAGGATGTGCAAGAATGGATACTCTCCCCATAGCCAGAGATGGTTGACTTGCTCATGTCCACTGCTCAAGCCACTGGCTCAAAGGACACAGTTGGGTTCTGCTCCTGCCTGGCCTCTGATGCCATGCCCTGGCTCCTGCTGCTGTGTCCTCTGCCTGGACTGAGGTGGGCCCTGGTCCCTGGTGTAACCATGGACCTGCTCACCCCTCTTCCCTGCCTCCCCACAGTCCTGAGGAAGTTGTTCCCATGAAAGATTCCTCCCTCAAGTACTTCTCCAGCAGGGGGTGTCCCTTCCCTAGGACCCCAGACAAGGAGTGCCCAGCTGGAAGGGACGGTGTTGCATGCTCACCCCACCTGCATCTTGGGAGACCCGGGCCTGGGGCGCTCCCAGCAGAGCACAGCCGGCTCCGGCTCGCCCGCACCTCCTGCTTTACTTTCGGCAAGTGGAGCACCATGAGACTTAGTCTCCCAGTGGGTAAAGCACCTGTTCCTCCCTCTTGGGCTAGACAAAAGCCAGGAAGGCAAAAAAAGAAAAATGTTCCTTCCCTACCAGGAGGGACAGAAAAAAAACGGGTCATAGGCAAAGATGAGGCAGAATTTATTTTTCATTGTAGGTAAGTTCAAGACTCAGGATAGGGACCACAGAGAGGCAGACCCCTGGGACCCGAGGGGGCCCCCCCCGCTGAGGGCAGGGGCCACAGTTTTGCAAGTGCCAGGCCCGCACGTCCCGGGGACTATGAGGACCCCTGAGCCCAGAAACCAGGTGAGCGGGGAGGGGTGGGGAGGAAGACAGGGTCCTCCCGGCAGGTCCTGTTTTTCCCACTTCCATAGGAAGGAAGAGCAGCTCGCTGTATAGTAATATAATATATAGAGGTGGAGAGCTGGCCGCGGCACCTGGAGGGGCTGAGGCTCCCCGAATTATTGCAGGAGGGAGGGGGAGCTCAGTGCTGGTGTCTCCGCGGGATAGCTGTGCTGGCGATGGTGAGGGGCAGGGCAGGGGGGGCGGGGCCGGCCCCTCCCTCAGGGTGGACAGGGGTCACCAGTGGGGTTCCTTGGGCCCTGTCTGCCAAACTTCCCCTGGGAGAGGGCTTTCTCACCCCGGGTGCTTTTTATGTGCTTTGAAGACCATTTTTGCATTGTCAGGAGTGAGGAAAAAATATTCTAACATGGTAGAAAAAAGATATTTACATACCCTGGTGGGCCGTAAAGGGGAGGGGCAGTCTGTGAGAGGAGAGGGGCTCCCAGCCCCCCCACTCCCGTGGGACAGCAGGGGGAGATGGGGAGAAGGGCCCCAGGTCTGAAGCTTGGTTGCCCAGCGACTTTGGACAAGGCACCCCCCTCCAGGCCCCAATCTCCCGTTCCCTGATCCTAGCAGGGGCAGGGCGGGGCGGGGCGGGGAGTGACAGGTTGACCGAGGGGCTTCCACCCCAGAGACCTGGGCCATGGAGGGGGCATCAAAGACAGAGAAGCTGCAGCCCCTGGCCCTGGCCGGCAGCCAAGTCCAGCTGAGGCATCTTGAGATACTGGAGTGAAGAGTGGCCAGAGGGACTGGCCAGGAACCCTGTTTTCCTGTGGAGCAGCAGTGGACGCGGGTGGAGACTGCAGGTGCCCCCCCAGCTGGCGGGAGGGCCCAGACCTGAGATGCAGCTGGGGTGGGCTCACCCGGGCGGGGCGAGGGCCGCCTGGTGCTGGTGTGGTTCGGAAGCAGCCCTGGCTCCAGCCTCCAGGCGTGGGGGAGGTGGGCAGGAGCCTCTGCCCAGTCCCCGTGGGTGCGGAGAGTTCCCTGCTCACGTGCTGATACACCCCCTCTCTCACAACACGTCGTCCATGCCCACCCACACGCCGCCCCAGCCTAATGTACCTGTGTACATATGTGCTGGGAATGGACCAGGGACACACGTGTGATCTCACAGGGCTCCCATGACCTTGTGAGGACATGTTTGTCCTCGGCACGTGCAGACACACGCATACACACACACACACACACACACACACACACACACACACACGCTCACGTACACCCACACAGGCAGGTGAGCAATGTCTGTTGGACCCTGTGGCATCGAGACCCCAGGTGCTGGAAGACAGAAGGTGTCCTAGGTAGAGCTCCGGCCCCCCTAGCGCCTGACAGGCGGAGGCCTGCCGCCCCCTCCCCAGCTGCCATCAGTCCCTGGTCAGCCCCGCAAGTCCTTGATGGCTGGCAGCTGGGGGGCGGCGTGGCCGCAGTCAGAGGTGTGGACGGGGCCCCCGGGCACTGGTCAGCTGGGCCCGCATGGTCTGGATGCTGCCCAGGATCTTCTTCTGGTGGCCCATGAGGGTGATGCCCAGGGCACGCACGTCCCTGCGTGGGAAGTGAGTGCTGACCCCCTTGACCTGCGCAGCAGGGGCGGGCAGGAAGGTGCAAGGCCCGTCCCCGGAACTGCCCCCGCAGCCCCGCCCCAGCTCTCTGCCTGTCCCTCGCCTCTCCCCAGCACCCCACACTCACTGAGCATTCATGCGCAGCACCATGCCCAGGGAGGAGTAGCCGCCGGCGGCAAAGTGGTCTCGGTAGCGGCCCATGCGGATGGAGTCCAGCCAGTCCCCCACGGTGAGGCCGCCGCCGCCGCCGCTGCCCCCGCGCAGGTCGAAGCAGCTCCTGGCGAAGGCCGGGGCCGGGCACCTGAGGCACAGGGGCCTTGGTCAGTGGTCTGCCCAGGCTGTGGTCTCTGTGGTCTCCCTGGGGTCCCTGACCTTGGCCTCCCCTCAGCGGAGGGCAGAGGGTTCCTGAGGAGGAAGGGCCGAGGAGCCAGGGCTGAGCTGTCCCCGGCCTGGGGCAGCGCCCGGCAAGGGGAGGTACCTGCCAGCAGTGGCTGTGGCCCTGAGGCTCTCGGGGCTGCGGACCAGCGCGTCCAGGACGCTCACGATGTGCGCGAAGCGAGGCCGCTGGGCGCGGTCCTTGTGCCAACAGTCGAGCATGAGCTGGTGCAGGGCGCGGGGGCAGCCCATGGGCGCGGGTAGCCGGTAGCCCTCCTCCACCGAGCTGATGACCTGGGCAGAGCACAGCGCTGGGCTCGGGCCGGCCTCCCGGGGGGCCCACCACTGCCCAGCCGGCCCCGCACTCACGTCCCGGTTGGTCATGTTCCAGTAGGGCCGCTCCCCGTAGGCCAGCACCTCCCACATGACCACACCGAAGCTCCACACGTCGCTGGCCGAGGAGAAGGTCCGGAAGGCGATGGCCTCAGGGGCTGTCCAGCGGATGGGGATCTTCCCTCCCTGCCATGGACACAGAAGCGCTGAGGAGCTGCACAGGCCCGGCCGGCGATGGCTCCCAGCTTCTCCTCTAGCCCGAGTCAGGGAGCTGGACTCTGGGGTCCTTTCTCCCAGTCCAGTGGGGGAGAGAGCCACCACCTTCCAAGAGCACCTGTTCTGGGGTGGGGGGGACCTGCCTCAGAGCTGCTATGAAGACAGAATGAAAGTGAATGGAGCACCTGGTATGTACGAGGTGCTCAGAGAATGTCAGTCAAGAGGTCAGTGCCGGAACCAGTGAGGGCATGCAGGAGTAAGCCGGCCGGCCTTCCGGCCTTCCTTCCTTCCTTCCTTCCTTCCTTCCTTCCTTCCTTCCGTCTCTCCCTCTCCTTTGGTAGTGGGAATAGAACCCAGGAGCTTTCTATCACTCAGCTACACTCTCACAGCCCCTTTTTATTTTTTATTCTTGCTAAGTTACTGCACAGTGGCCTTGAACTTGCGATCCTCCTGTCCCAACCTCCCCAGTACTAGGATTACAGGTGTGAGTCACTGTGCCCTCCTCATTATCATCTGTCATGAAACCCTCTCCACGTGCCACCTGATCCAGAGGCCCCGGGGGCAGTGGGGGGAGGGATGGAAAGGGGAGGCTGTGCTCGGGGCCAGGGCAGGCCTCACCCCTGAGCTCAGCTTCCTGCTTCTGAGGCAGCCTGGCAGCACCACTAGGGAAGCCTGGGTCTCCACAGAACACACGGGGACTTGGCTGGTTCCAGCCAAACTTTAGAGACAGGTGTGGAGTCTGAGGTTCAGAGAGATGCCGACTTGCCCGTGACAGTCGGACCAGCCCTGTCTCCCCAGGCACCTGGTGATGGAGGAAGGGCAGGCACGGTGGTTCCCGCTCCCAAAGGGAGGTCTGGGGTCTGGGGAGAATCCGGACGGGGGCCCCAGTTGAAGGCAGCCCTGCCCCCCTCCACTGCACTTAGCTACAAGGAGAGGGCTGAGGGCTGCTGCACCTCGCCTCAGGCGGGGGCCGGGCCACGCACCGTGGTGGTGTAGGCGGCGTTGGGGTCGTCCTCCAGCACCCTCGAGAGCCCGAAGTCAGACACCTTGCAGACCAGGTGGCCGTCCACCAGGACGTTGCGGGCGGCCAGGTCGCGGTGGATGTAGCCCAGGTCCGAGAGGTAGCGCATGCCGGCGCCCACGCCCCTGAGCATGCCCACCAGCTGCGTGATGGTGAACTGCCCGTCGTGGGTCTGGGGGGACATGGTGTGGCTTGCTGTGGGCTCCGGGAAGGCACAGTGAGGTGCCTGGGTGTGGCCGGCCCACAGCTTAGGGAGCACCTCCAGGGTCAAGGTTTATCCCCGGGTCTCTTGGCAAGCCTGGGAGGCAGGCGGGTGGCCGGGGCTGGTCATCCACTTTGCAAAAGGAGAAATGGAGGCCCAGAGAGGTCATGCCCTGTGCCTAACGGCAACCAGCACATACATGGCGAGGCAGGAGCTGGGATCCAGCCACTTCCTCCCAGCTGGTGGCAGAGGGGGCACTGGACCCCCACAGAAACACCCCTCTGAGCCTGGGGAAGCCATGGACCCCCCAAGGAGCAGCAGGACTCTTATGGTGGGAGCAGAAAAGCAGTTTGACTGGTTAGCCCTGAGGCCTGCTCCCCTCCCCAGGTGTGTAGGGTACCAGCTGGGGTGGGTGGAGGGTTTCGCACGGGCACGCACCCGCAGGAAGGCATCCAGCGAGCCGTTCTCCATGTACTCGGTCACGATCATCGCCAGGCGTCCTGGGCAGGGGGAGGGAGGCGCTGGGTAGGGGTCAGAAGCCCCAGGAGCATCACCCACCCCAGGAGCTGGGCTAACACACAGGGTGCCTCGCTGGGGTCCTGGGCTCTGGGACCCCCGAGTCACTGGGGACCTGAACGGAGCCGAGGGGCGGGCAGGCAGGCCAGAGGATGGACTCAGAGCCTACCACGGGTGACGACGCCCTCCAGGCGGATGATGTTGGGGTGGTCGAACTGGCCCATGATGGATGCCTCACTCAGGAAGTCCTGCCGCTCCCGCTCCGTGTAGCCGGCTTTGAGGGCCTTGATGGCCACGGGCACGTCCCGCTGCCCCGGCACCTGCAGTCGCCCGTAGCAGACCTCCCCAGACTCGCCTGCAGAGCCCGAGAGGAGCAGGCAGGGGGGCAGTGGGACCCCCGTTCTCCCCAGCCCTGCTCCCTGCTCCCCTCTTCCCACCTGAGCCGATTATCTTCTCAATGTGGATCCGGGACGCCTCTATCTCGCGGGTGAAGCTGCGGCCCGCCCGGCCCGGCTCCTCGTAGTTGTGGGGTTCTGCATAGAACTGGGGCTCCGGGAACTTCCCCGGGGGGTGGTGCAGGGGCAGGAAGACAGGCGGGGGCGCTGAGGGGCAGGGAGAAGGGCTGTCAGTGGGCTCAAGAGGGGTTCTTCTCCCTCAGCGTTCCCTGGGCTGGGGCTGGGGTGAGGTTGGGCCTCTTTGGGAATCTCTGGAAATAGTGGCAAACAGTAGGTGCTCCATAAATGTTGGCCAAGGGAACGTGGGGTCTCTATGGAGAAGCTCTGGGACGTGTGTTTCCAGTGAGTTCTGAGCATGTTCTTGAGATCGGTCTACATTGATCTGGGTTGGGGATGTGGCCGAACAATAAATAAACAGTTTCACCACAAATCCCAACTTTGAATGACAGTGGCTCCCTAGAAGACCGTTAAGAAGGATTCAGAGGCTGCAATCGGGCCCAACAGGAATCAGTACCATGATGATGCTAACAGTCATGAGTGCACAGGAGTGGGGCACGGAGACAGGCTCCCCATTTGGCTTGTTTTCTGGGGTCTCTACAGGATCCTGAAAATCCTTCTTTGTACAGTTTTTTATCTAAGAGTGCACGCGCCCTCCTGAAATCATACGCAATGTGTGTGTGAGCAGCGCCCACATCTGTGTTTCCCTGGTGAGGGGGTCTCTGGCATCCTGCAGGGGTCCGTGCGCCAGGCAAGGGGAGCAGACTTCATGGGGAGCCTCCCTGTGACACCCTGGCTCTCCTGTGGGCACCTTTCCCCTTCCTGCCGGGGCCAGCCCAGCCTGGTGCCCGTCCCACCGTGCGTGACCCCTCGCACTCACCCTGCCCGTTCTGGTACTGCATCTTTTCCTCATCCGAGTCCTGGAAGGCCTTGCTGTAGCCGCAGTGCCTGCGGAGGGCGGTCACTGCTGTGCGAGGGCCCAGGCCAGCCCAGCCCAGCCCTGAGCCTGCTCAGGGGGACCAGCTATCCTCCCTTTCGCTCCCCTCCCCTGGGGGCCAGCCCCTGACCCTTGGGGGATCTGCAGGTCCCCATCCTCTACCCAGCTGACTGTGACAACTGAGTCACAAAGCAGTTTGCAATGTACAGAAGCCCTGCAGCCAGCTGGCCCCTCAGCAAAGCCCCACTTTACAGGAACCACGCACAGGGGCGGGGGTGACGCTTCCGATGCCAACCCCCCTGGGTGAACTTGGCAAACCCCTTCCCTTCCCAGCCTGGTTTCTCTATCCAATGCATGGTCCTTCCCGTTCTGTCTGGGGTCTTGGCCCACGTTCAGCCCTATCCCCCCTCCATCTTCCTCAGAAACAGTGGGAGGAGAGGGACTGAGTGCATGGGCTCTAGTTTGACAGGCCTGGGTTCATGTTCCAGGCTGGCATCCGTCAGCTGTGTGACCTTGGCAAGCAGCTTTGCCTCTCTGGTCCCCAATTTACTCACCTGCAAAATGAGGCCAGAATCTCTACCTCAAAGGAGTGTCATTGGGGGTAAAGAAGATGCTGTGTTTGCAAATGAGCCAGCCCCGGACACGTGGGGACTACTAGCTCAGTGGGACTGGGGACAGGTGGGTGGCATGGCCCTTGGGAGGAGAGGCTGGAGGTGGCTGTGTGTGGAAGGGGAGACCACCCACCTCTTCTTGCAGATGAGCAGGAGCAGAAGCACCACAAGGCCCGTGATAAGTGTCAGGCAGATCCAGACAATGGTCCTGGTGTCATAGCGTGGCCCTGCAGGGGAAGCCAGGTGGGCGGCAGGCATCTGGCGGCCCTCGGGGGGTCCAGTGGTCACCTCTGCAGCCGGGCCTGCCCTCTGTTCCCACTCTGCTGTCAACTAAGCTCCCTGAGGGAATCCCTGCTGCCTGGCTTCTGCTTCTCGGGACTGTGCAAGCTGGGGAGAGTCACTACACCTCTCTGAGCCAAATAGAGATGAGCCCCAAAGCAGAGTGTGCTGAGAGCCGTAGGTGCCTCAGTTCACCCTCCCCCCAGTATTAACTACGGTTTTCAGATGAGAATACTGAGGCTCAGAGAACTCCAGCAACTTCCTTGAGGCCACACAGTAAGGGGGAGGGGGACAGGCTCAAGTGGTACCTGAGGCACACGGGTGCCAGGGGACTGGTCACTCACTGTGTCCCGCGGCTAGGACTCCTGGGCTGGCTGGGGACCAGGGCAGGTCAGAGTGGCAGGGTCAGCCTCTAAGTCAGTGATTCCCAAGCTTAAAATACCCAGAATCACCCCCAAAGGGTTGTTAAATCCCAAAGTGCTGGGCCCCAACCCCGGGGCATCTGATTCACAAGGGCCGAGGCCTGAGAATCAGCATTGTGGATGAGCCCCAGGTTGAGGCCCCAGCTGCCGGTCTCAGACTACATTTGAGCAACTCCCGGGGGCTAGGAGAGGGGCCTGGCGTGGGTCCCCAACCCGCCAGGCTCTGTTGCTCTGTGACTTCATGCCAACCTCCCCACTGCTCTGACCCTCACCCTCCTCGTCTATAAAATGGGGATGGGGATTCAACGGCTCACTAGTTGTCTCTGGGACGTTTATAAGTTTCTCCTGCTGGCGAGAGCGCCGCGAGGCACAGGGAAAGCCAGCAGGGCTATTGGCTGCGCTGTGGCTCTGAGCAGGTGCTTGCTTTCTCTGAGCCTCAGTTTTTCACCAGTAAGATGTGGACCACCGTCCCACGGGGCAGGACAGTGAGGCGGGAACCAGCGCGGACCCCGAGGACACCCTGCACTCACGGGACTTCCCGGTCTCCACCTCCATGGCCTGGCTGAAGCGGCCACAGCCCGCCGAGGTGCGGGCACGGACCTGGAACACGTAGCGTGTGCCCGGCTTGAGGCCCGACACGGTGGCCCGGGTGGTGACGGCCTTGAGGGTGGAGTAGCTCTGCATCTCCTTGTCCTGCGGGGAGGGGTGGTCAGTGGCGGCTCCCGGCCGGCGCCCCCACCCCTCGCCTCTTGTACCTTCTCCTACCTTCTCGTAGTACTTGATCTCGTACTCCAAGATGATGCCGTTGGGCTGCTCCGGCTCCTGCCACAGCAGCGAGACGCTGGTCTGGCCAGCCCGCTCCTGCCGGATCACCACCACCTGCGATGGGGCTGGGCGGCCGCCCGGCAGGGTGTAGATGGGACATCATGGCGACCTCTGTTCCCTTCCCAGGCCCATCCTCCTAGTGTCCCGGGCTCTGCCTGTTGACTGTCCTGCTCCGTCCCAGGAGAACCAGCACCTCTGTCCTCCTGCCAAAGCACCTGCTACCTCCTGGGTTGGTCCCAAAGGCCAGCACAGACTGGCTCCTGATGGGATGCAGGCTCAGCCTGACCTAGACAGGCCTGGCTCCCTGGTGCAGCCTCAGCCAGGACTTGGGTGGAACAGGTGCTCAGGAGAGTTTGAGGAAGCAGCAGAGATGGTCAGAGGGACATGGAAGGCCAGCCGCAGCTCTGGTCCCCCGGGAAGGGGCCTGAGCGGAGCCCAGGAGCCAAGTCAAGCCCAGGGGTTCTCCCAGGCACCAGGCTAGCTGTGCGTGTGCACGCAGGCCTCTGGGCCCGGGGATGTGGGTCTTTCCACTGTTGCTGGTTCCCAGCACATGTGTGGCCCCCGTCGCTGCTGACCGAGGGAGCCTCCTGCATGGCCGAAGCCAGGGCGTCAGGGAGACATGCCCGGCTCAGCAGGCCGGGAGACAGGCCTGGGTTTGGGCCCTGACTCTGCCACTACCTATGTGGGTGATCCTGGGTGGCTCTCTTGGACTCAGTTTCTTCCTGTGACCTGGTGGGAATGTGCACTGGGCCAGGCTCTCGTGGTGCTGGGGGAGTCGGGAGGAGCCCAAGGGCCCTAGGCATGCTTGAAGCAGGTGTTGGGGAGCTGTCCACTGTAAGCTCTGGAAAGAAAGAGCTTCCAGAGGCTGAACCACTGGCTAGCAACAGATAAAAATGGCCGTGGCCCAAACCAGTGTGACCAAATCCATCCCAGGGCTGCAGCAGCAGCTGATCTGGAAACCGATCATCAGAGTGATCTTAGTTTTTGATGACATGTGTTGAGCACATAGCATGGGCCAGGGGCTTCTGTTTCTCTCTTCTGAGCCTCACGACGGTACTTCAGGCAGGTTACCACTATTCCCACCGCACCAGGGAGGAAAGAAAGGTACGAACAGGCAAAGTTCTAGAACCCAGGCTTAGGACGTCCACGTGAAGCTGCCTCTGTGCTTCCTAGATTCCTGCCACTTACTGAATGTTTTCTACTTTTCTCAAGGCGTGAAGAGCCCTTGCTCTGGGTCCCGGGGACTGGGCGTCTCCGCCTACCTGCCTGGTTGGTGGTGATGTTGACGATGGCAGCCGGGCGAGGCTCGGGGCTCTGGTCGGACACGCCGTTGACCGCCTCGATCCAGAAGGAGTAGTTCATGTGGGCCAGCAGGTTGGCCACCAGCAGGCTGGCCTGCACCAGGCTCGTCTGCTGGGGCACGAAGCGGGTGCCGCTCCCGCACGCCTCGCAGCGGCTCAGCGCCCAGGGGCAGCGGCGGCACACGGCGTTGTAGGTGATGTCGCTGCGGCCACCTGGGTCCAGGGGAGGGGCCCACTCCAGGGTCACCGACGTCCCATTCACGCTGGAGATCAGGTTCACCGGAGCCGAGGGTGGCCCTGGGGCAGAGGACGACAGGTGGGGTGGAGGGTATTTATCTGGGCTGGTCCAGTCTCCTCCTTATCAGACCAGGGCTCCCCAGGGGAAGGGCTCCCTCATCGTGTTTGGAGCCCCTGAAGGATAAGGTCATGTCCACTCCATCCTCCAGAAGCATCCGAGGGCAGAGGCGTGTCTCCGCCATCAGACAGGCCCAGGAACCTGAGCTCCCGCATCTCATGGGTCCACAGGATTCTGGGGGGCGCTTCCCAGAGTTTCATCCAGAGTTAAGGGAGACCGCACAGTCCTGGGGTACCCATGGCACCCCGTGTGAAATGCCCAGGGACCTGCATCCAGCACTCGTGCTTAATCCTCTGCACCAGTTGAATGTAAAAGGCCGCTGAGCACGCACTGTGCACTGGGGTGGAGCCAGGAAGGCCACCGTGTGTCCCCCACAGCTGTGTGCCAGGCAGCCCTGTCACCCCAGCAGGGGCCCAGCCTGGAGAAAGGGGGTGACCACTTGGTTCAGGAGACCGTGGGGTGGGGTGGGATGAGGGCGGGGAGCCCCTGTGGGAAGAGGGGGTCGGGCTGGGAGGGAATGGGGGCTGTGTGACCCCTAGGGCTCAGGGGTCCAACTCTCAGAATCCCAGGCAAGGACTCTTGGGTCTTTAGAAACTCGACCAGTAGGAGTTCAGAATCATACACTCTTACGGTCTGCAGAGAAGAGAATTTCATAGTCGAAGGGT
>PVLC010042206.1:0-13047 GCA_004027655.1 Graphiurus murinus
GCATGATGTACTTATAAGATCACATCAAAGTCAATCACTAAACTGACCAGGAGATAGGGGGAGGGTGGGTGGGAATTGGGGAAGGGTTAATGAGAAATATGTGCATGGATGTCTTTACCTGTACTAGCTTGTACCCAACAAAAATGTGTAATTAACCCTGTTGTACCCAAGAAATGTATAAAATTCCATGCTAAAAAATAAAAAAAAATAAATAAAAAAAAAAAGAAGGATTGTTCCATTGTTGGGCTCAGAGCAATTATAGCATTTAGCCAATGGTATAACCGTATTACTAACATATGTCTGGTGATTTGTTGAGTGGTTGACTCAGCTGGTTAGAGTATGGGGGTGGCACAGTCAAATCATGGGTTTAATCTTCATGAGGAAAAGCCTGTTACTCATTTTGCCATATATCAGTATGTAAATGTCAGGATTCAAAGAATGATAAAAAGATAGGCATCAATGCTAAAATGTTTCTTCATATTTGCTTCACTGGCAGAGAAAGGACTTTGTTCTCATTTCTACATGAGATGGCAAAATCATCTCAATTTTCTCCATTGCCCACTGTACTCTATGTATAATTATATTGTTTCTTCAAGGTGCCCTTATTATTTCTCCTCTCATTTTTCCCAGGAGACATATGCCAAGAGGAGCTGGCAAGTTTCCTTGGCAAGAATAGATGAATAAATAAGGAGCATGAGCTTGCGTCTTTTAGCTGGGGCTATTTGTCAGAAACCATAGCACTGTGGCTGTTTGCAGATTTTTAAGGGGTATGCTCAATCTCAGTCAAGGGGAATTTTAAGAACTAAATAATTGAATAAATCGAGGAAAAGATTTTGGCAGAATGTGAAAGTCAATTGTGCACATATAGCTGCATATATTGGTCTGAAAACATTTCATTTATGGTTAAGTGTTAGGTGATGGTGAATTTCCCACTTAGGTTTGCTTCATTTATTGAGTGGTGAGTCGTATCAAGTGGGGAGTCTCATGAAGAATTATTGGCTTTAATATTCATGAAAGGACAAAGGACCCTAGCAGGAGACCTTTGAGGATCAGGTGGCAAATATGGAAAAATTGGATTCTATGATGTGATTTAAGTTTACAATATTTTCGTAATTTTTCAATGTTATTATGTGAATCCCATAATGCATACCTATTTCTGTTTTCTCTTCATATCTCTCCACTGTGTGCAGTGTGTAGAGATTGACTTTTATGGACCACATCAATGAGATTCATTGCTTTATGGCTTCCCACTATGTATCCCTGGTGTATCTAGCCACCAGGAGGCACTGTTTAAAAAACTGCAGAGTGGTGTAGGAAAGTCATCTCAGGTTTCTCTTCACAACCTTCCGTGGTGGCTCATCACATAAGGACTGCATTCCTTCACCAGATGATGTAGCATCTCCAGAAGCATCAGGGAGCTTCTCCAGATTCCATTAACCACCTTTTCCCCTTATGTTTTAGGCCTAATAGGATAATGGATTCAGTATATTGGTTGTCTCAGGGACTTCACTGTGCTTTATTGAATTTTCTTGATCTTCCTATCCATTTTCAAACAGCCCCTTAACAAACTCTTTCCAATGAATTACTCCAACTATGCATACCATTTCTTTCTTGTGGGCACCATGACTGATAAATTACATAAAACATGATACATAGTCTATATTTTTAGGACATGGAGTACATGTATATTCAATTTATTACACTTGTGACAAATAGAACCAAAACAGATCTCAGCTTTCTGGGAGGTTGGCTAGTGAACACAGTAGCCACTATAAAGAAAACAAGACAAGATAACACAACATGGAAGAAAAAAAATGCATCATGTATTGGCATAAGAGGAAAAATATTAAGGAAAGTCATGTCAAGAGTCATGGGAAAAATCAGAATTTTTAGAAAAAGTCCCCAGGACCAAACCAAATAATCAGAATTTAAATTGTGAAAAAAAACCAATCAAGTAACAAAAAACAAAACAAAGTAATTAAAACAAAACAAAACAAAAACAACCAAAACCTGGAAATCCTAATATCCAACGCTTGAATTTTTTTTAAAGAGAGTTTGCTAAAGAAGAGAGGAGAGGAAGGGAACAAGGGAGGGAAGGAAAGAGGGAGAGAGGGAGAGAGGGAGAGAGGGAGGGAGGGAGGGAGAGAGAGAGAGAGAGAGAGAGAGAGAGAGGCATGTGGAGGACAAAAAGGTTGTAAGGTTGTGGGGTGAATGTCACTCCATCTTACGGGCAGTAGCATTCAGAACCACCATCCACAGGTCAGTGCCATGAGCTCTGTCCATGATGCTGGTGTAATTTACAGGGCTGCACATTTCTCTCTCTCTATCTCAGGTGAGCCTAAAGAATTCTGAGTGCCTAACTAATGTGCTTTCAGACTTCCCTGGAAATTACTTTATACTTAATGTGTCTTCCAAAAGAGCAAACTGTACCATGCTAAGAGAAGAAGGGGGAGTATCTCATTTGTCTCCTAGCTATTTTATGTTTGTCTGTGATTGATACTAGCATTACTGCCACTGGCAATTGATCTGAGCATATTACCAATGCTTAAACAATTTACCATGAAGACAGATACAAATGTGAAAAATCAGAGAAGCAGTTTCAAAATAAGAAGTCAGGGTAAAAACCACTTTTCTTTCATCTTGTTTTATTTGTAGTTAAATCAAATATGCCTTTTGATATGTAGAGGGATAATTATGTTTTAGATAATATAATTTATTTATTTCAAAACTAAGTTGCAGAGGGCCTTACTAGGTAGCTGAGGCTGGCCACAAACCCAGATCCTCCAGTTTCAGCCTCCCAAATGCTAGGATTACAAGCATGCGCCACCACGCCTGGCTAGATAATACTTTTTAAAACCAATAATAATAACATTATCTAGGAAGGTCTCTCTCACGCACAGTCACATAAACCCAAATAATTGTTTCTTTGGGGATAAGAATGAATTATAGGACATAAGTACTGAAACCACTTTTAAGTCCACAAGATGGAAACACTCCAAATGTCTGCATATAAATGTGGGACTGTCTTTTATTTCTTCCACTACTTTATTCTGTGCCAAAAGATGATTATGCCATGTTGTAAGCATGAGAAAAAGTTGTTGAAAACTGATAAGATGAAAAGAAATTAGCTGATACAAATAGGGTATTTTAGGCTTTGAGAAAGAAATCACAACTTAATCTATGGTGTTGCATTATTATAACACAAACCAAGGGAGGTAAATAGGTCTTTTCTTTACCTTCAATCCAATTGTTCTCAACAGAATCAAAGTATGTAGAGTTTCTCAGAAACTATCAAATGTACAATCAATGAGAAGAGTTTATCTGAAGGTTTTGAGAAGCTTTGCAACTCTGATACTAAAAATCTTAAGTTGAAAATGTAGAATTTAATTCTAGTGGGAAAATTGCAGTGATTTCTGGAAACTTCTCCTTGGAATAGAAAGAACTGGTGTGAATATGGGAAAAGGAATGTGGTACAAGTTGCATCAGTGAGAAGAATATTGATCCTATAAGATCAGCAAACAGAAGCAGGCGATGTCTTCTTAGTTTGTGGCCAAGTTCTCAGAACACATGGGAGAGCCTTACAGTCACATCTCATCACTTGGAAACATAACACTTGAAGGTCACCTTGTCTTCCACATCTTGCCTTTCATCTTCAGATTCTGAAAGTCTCTGGATGTGATGACAAGAATATGAAAGGACCTCAGGAACACAAATTCTTGCCTTAAGAGAGTGATTCTGGATGAGTTGTGCCACTTTTTGGAACTCATTTCCTCCCCAAATTAATACATGAGATATCTGGTCCATGAGGTTATCTTGGTTTTTAAATAAGCGTGCCTTAATGTAATATATATTACATATATCTATTTAGAATATGTATGTATATATATGTATATGTGTATGTGTATAATATATATCTATCTCCAGGGAACAGGAATCTTTTCAAATCCCTGAGACCAGAATTAAATTGTCCTGAATCTCAATAGGGTTGAATGGCCTGGGAGAATCCTAATTTTCCCCAATGTAACTGAAAGTTCTTAGATATTATCACTCATACTTGGCTTCACTTCTGGACTTCTATGTACTGTTCCCACTAGCAACTCTTCACAGAATTGTATTAGCGCAGACAGGGAGCCCAGACATAGGACTCTCTCCAATTTCCTCTCCCAGATTTGTATAATCCAAATCCATGGAGGTCCTCAAGATGTGTCTCTCTGGTGCAAAGTCAGACTGTAATGGGTTCTGATCACTTTCCTCCACTTCCTCACTGTGCATTTGATTTTTCAAGAAACTCAAAATATTGGAACTTTTACTTTACTCTGCAGATTTTATTAATGAGTAGGGTATATCTTCTGATTCTAATAGTTCTTTCGAATTGACCATTTGTATATCTGTTGAGGGCCTATGAACTCAGAACCAAGATAGGTGCTTTGAATTGAAGCACCTATGGGCAGAGAATTATATCACCATGATTCAAGAGTTTTTCTTCACAGATATAAGTATAAAATATAGCTAAAATGATTAACAGAATAAATGATTCCCTGAGTGCTCACTGTATATCAAGCACTGTTATAAGTTCTATATATTGGTTAACTCACTTAACACTGAAAAATAACTCTTTGAAGCAGATACTTTTTTATTCCCATTTCACATATGCCAAAACCAGGGCACAAAGAAGCTATATTTCTTCCCTGACCAAGATCAAGGAAGTAGTAAGTGGAGGAACTAGAATTCAAACCCAGGGATCTGACTCATAAGTTCAAGATCTTTCTCTCTTGGTGGTCAGGGGAATAGACTTGTCCTTTTGAATTAAACATACTTGGATTCAAATCTGGATTTCATAACTTCTAAGCTATGTAACCTTGAGCTAGTTACTTAACCTCTCTGAATCTCAGTTTCACTGAGAGTTCAGTTAAGTACAAAGTGATAGAATTCTCTTGAATCAACCATTTACTCATTTGTTGAGTGCCTGTGAGCTTGTAACCAAGCTAGGTGCTTTGAATTAAACCACCTATGATATAGGCAGAGAATTATACCACCTTTAAAGAGTTTTTCTCAAAGATACAAGCATAAAGATACTCAGAATGCTTTCCTAATTGTAATAAATGTCCTTGCAGCTGGCCCCTCAGGCATTCCAGCTTCCATAAGGAGGCCAGAAAAACAGCTATTGAAGAAATCCTTCTCTTTCACTCTTAACTTTCTCCCTGCATCTCTTTCTTGAGAAATTTTCTTTACTGGGTTTCTTTGGCAATATTAATATCTTTGAAAATCTACCAATCTATGGTAGATTTACCTTTGCAAATCACAAGTGCACCCCGCAACCCTCTCTAAAATCTGGACCCTGTGAATATTCAGAAACATAGTGGGAGCCAGGTGTGATGACACATGCTTGTAATCCCAGTACTTGGGAGGCGGAGACAGGAGAATCTGGGTTCACAGCCAGCCTCAGCTACTTAGTGAGGCCCTCTACAATTTAGTGAGACTCTGTTTCAAAAGTAAAGAATAAAAAAATAGGGCTGGGGGTGTAGCTTGGAAGTGAAAAATGCCCCTGAGTTCAGTCCCCAGTACTGCAAAAATTAAAAAAAAAAAAAAAAAAGAAACATGGTGGGCAAATGGTATATGGCAGGGCAGGAAGGATGCTATTTCATATCCCTACATTGGCACCCTGAAAAGTAGCATCCTGACTGTGACTTGGCTGCAAGGGTTAGCATGGTATACAGGTTCCTGGAAGACAGTAGAGGCTGTGTGTTGGCTCTGGGCAATGGAAAGGCAACAGTTCCAGGGGACAGATTGTGAATGTCCCCCACCCCTCCCCTTCCTTGAGTTTGGTGGCAATAAAACATAAGACATGGGATCACCCAGCTGGATCACAGTCTCAGGTTGCTAAATGATCTTCAAGATTTATAAAGGCAGCACACATGTCCAATGAAGAGAAGCCACAGAGAATGGCAATTATTTCCAGCAAAAAAATTCTGCCTCAATATGTGTAAGCACCAAAGCTTTTCAGATCAAGGAAGGAAAAATGGAAGATAAAGTCTTAAATGAGTCTGCAGTCTGAGGCTTCTGAGTTGATATTGAGTTGAAAGGACTGAGCAACAGAATGGAGACCTGCTTTGAAGCTGGGCATCTTCCAGGTATGGCTTAAGTCAAAGCCTGGTGATGTTTCTTTTTCTTTTTTTTTCTGTATCTTCTTTTCCAACTATGGAGGAACAATTCCTTATAATGGAGTTTGAAAATTTAGGAAAGTCAGCTCTTAGCCTCTTCTGTACATGGCTTCCCCACCCTCTTTACCACGTCTATTCCATCTCTGCAGTTTAGCTTGGGGGTGTGATCTGGACTGTTCTCATTGGATGCTGCAGGAGGAAACTGGGAAAGCTTGGCCACACATCAGAGGAGGCCACACCCAAGAGCTGTGGTTGGTCGTCAAGTGGAAACATGGGTACCCTTCTGCATTGAGTCACCTTACAGGGGCGTGGGATTTGGTGGGAAGCAGAGCAAAGTGTTGACTGTTTGGGGTAGATGGAAAGGCAAATCAATGCTTTTAAAATTTGGAGTTATTTATCAAATGACTGTAGAATTGGACAGAAACTTATACTTTTCCCATTGGAACATAAGGGGGACTAAAATGGGAGAAAACAGACTTATGGTTTATTTTTCATGGTAACAGAGGAACTCTTTATCTAGAACCACTTAGATCTGCTGGGCACCTTCCAATCAGGGTTGTTCTCTATAAACTGGGTGTTTTGGCACATGTCTGTAATCCCAGTACTTGGGAAGCTGAGAGGGGAAGATTGCAGGTTTGAGGCCAGCCTCAGCAACTTAGCCTGAGACACACAGCAAATTAGCAAGTCCCTATTATAAAATTTAAAAAAGGCTGGGAGTGTAGCTGGAAGGTAAAATGCTCTTGGGTTCCATCCTCAGTACTCCCCAAAAGTTACATTGTTCTGTATGGCCTCGGCCATGAGGAGCTCATGAACCATTCTTGTCTTGAGTTTTTGTTAAAGGTTGCTAGCAAAAGCTTTTTGGAGTTAAACATTGACAGCAAAAAACGGTTACACTTATCCTATTTTTTTTTCATTTAATAGTCACAACTCTAAGAATGTTGGTCATTATTATCTGTTTCCTTGGTGAGAAAACTGAAGCTCAGCAGACATCACAGCCAGCAGACTGTAACTCAATGAGGCCTGCAGGTTAGGTCATGCTTCACCCCAAAGCCTCAGCATCTGCAGGGTGTGCTCAGCAATGCGGAGGTGGGAAAAGTGGAGCCTGAGCTCATGACATCCACTGTGTACATAGTTGGCAATGAGCCAGTCTTTCATCAACAGATATTTGTTTATGGTGCCACCGTATATTCCTTTCTTCATGGAGGAGTCTTCCAGGGAAACATCAGCCATGATCTGTCCACTCCCTAATGAGTTAGAACACATGACAAAGTAACCATTGACTGAAAACCTAGAGCATGCAATAGGTCAAATAGGTGTAAAGGGATTGAAATGTGCAGGGAGAGCTTCCTGGAGGTGGCAGATTTTGATGAACACCAAGAAGGCAGGAACGACCCCAGTGATGAGAAGGTTGTTTCATCAGGTGCTATCAATGCAGGGGTGAGAATAGGGATTAAGGAGACAACACAGTTAGAATTGAGGGTCTAGTAGATGGGGAGGGGTAAGGAATGGAGATTGGGCCAGATTACAGACAGGCACTGAATACAAAGGAGAGAAAGCTGGCCTTCATCCTGTACACAAAACTTTCTTGTTCACAGATCCTATCAGCAAAATACTTTGAGTTGCAACCTAATGTGTATGTGTGTGTATGTTCCTGTATGCAGTACGCATAGGTATATATCTACTAATATATTGTATATAATACAAAATACACCATTAAATAATAGTTAAAACAATAAATTAAGATGAAATAGTTTTAAATGATTAGGTGGCCAATATATACTTAGCTGTGATTCATTGTTATGAAAAAATGAACAAGTTGTGCAACTCCCCCCAGTAAGCAAAGAGAAATGGGGAAAGGCTGATCAGGGAGGTACCAACTCACATTTGGATAAGAATAAGGAGCTATTTGCACACTAGGGTGACTATAGATAACAATTATCTACTGTTTATTTCCAAAAGCTATGAGAAATGATTTTAGATATTTTCAACATAAAGAAATGACAAACGTTTAAGGAGACAAGTATGTTTAACCTGATCTAAACATTATTCAATGTATGCACGTGTCAAAAGATCACACGACACCCATTAATATATGCAGCTTTTATGTTTTTTATCAGTTAAATTTTAATGCTCTATATTTTAGATAGTCACTTATTTGGATCAATTTTGTTTTTTCTTCTTTTATAACTTTAGTGAAACATTATATTTTTTTAGGAATTTGTTCCTGACTTGTTAAGACAAACTAAGTTGATTTATCCCTTTCAATGTCTAAAGCTTATTAATAATTGTATCTTTGCTCACTCTTACTTCCCATAGATCATTGTTTTTTCTTGAATTAATTTCTCTCTTTTCTGGAGAAGGTCTCAGCAAAAAAAAATTTTTTTTTTGGTCTGTGAATGTACTAGTCTCCTTGAGACCTTATAAAATTTAGATTGTTACTTTGACTTTGCAATTATATGGTATTTTTGCTTCTAGTTTTTAAATTCAAGATGATGTTTCATGTTCTCACTAGATTTTTAGCAGAAGTTTCTATGATACAGAAACATATGCTCATATTTACTGAATTATTTTCAAAAGAGCCCTTGAAAATTACTTGGCTCTATAACTGAAGAATTCACCAAGTTACAGTATCAACTTTGTCTCTCCCTTCTTTATTTTTATGTGCTTTTATTGGTGCATTACGGTCTTACATCATAATATATATCATGTTGACAATGAAATACATGCACACAGCACTTGGTGACCCCCGCTTCCCCATCACCCCCATCCCCATACAGAATATTGAGATTGACATTGGAATTTTCACATATGTATACAAGTTGATGTTAGTATTGCCAATAATAAACCTCAGTCTTCCTCCTCCCATTCCCTTATACCACCCCCCTGGTTCCACTGAGGTTTCTCCTCCATTATCTGGAGTCCCTCTGTTATTCCAGTTACTCCCTACTTATGCATATCAAAGAAAACATATGTCCCTTCATTTTCTGTGACTGGCTAATCTCGCTTAACATAACATTCTTCAGGTCCTTCCATATCTTGCAAATGACATTATTTTATTTTTCTTTATTGCTGAGTAGAATTCTGTTGTGTGTATTTGTCATAGTTTTGTGATCCATTCATCTGTTGATGGACACCTGGGTTGGTTCCATAATTTGGCTTTTGTGAATTGTGCTGCTATGAACATGGGTATGCATATATTAGTTCTATTCATGTGGTGAATAACACGTATTGATTTGTGTATGTTCATGTCTTGCTTTCCTCAGATGAAACCAACCTAGTCATGGTGTGCAATGTACAATTTTTGTGATGTGCTATTGGATGCACATGGCTAGTATTTTATTTAGAATTTTTGCATCTATGTTCATTGGTCTGTACTTTTCTTTTCCTTGAGGTATCTTTATTTGGCTTTGGTATTAATGTGATACTGACCTCATAGAAGGAGTTTGGAAGAATTCCATCTCTTTTGATTTCATGGAATAACTTGTGAAGTATTGGCACTAGTTCTTCTGTAGAATTCAGCTGGAAACCCATCTGAACTTGGGCTTTTCTTTGATGGTAGAATTTTTATTGTGGTTTCTATTTCTGTTATTGGTTAGTTTAGGTTTTCTATATCCTCCTGGTCCAATTTAGGTAGATTGTATGTGTTTAGAAATCTGTTGATTTTTTTCCATGTTTTCCAGTTTATTGGAATATAAAATTTCAAAATAGTTTCTGATGATCCTCTGAATTTTCCCACTGTCTGTGGTGATGTCTCCTTTTTAATTTCTGATTTTAATAATTTGGGTTGATTTTCTCTCTCTATTTTTGGTTAGGTTGGCTAGGGGTTTGTCAATCTTGTTAATTTTTTCAAAGAACCAGCTATTTGATTTGTTGATCCTGTGTATTGTTTTTTCTTCTCTATTTCATTTATTTCTACTCTCATTTTAATTATTTCCTGGTTTCTGTTGACTTTGGGATTGGACTGTTCCTGTTTTTCTAGGTTCTTCAAGTGTGTCAGTAGGCTGTTTATTTGACTTTCTGTTTTTCTTATGTAAGCACTCAGCACTATAAATTTTCCTCTTAATTAATGCTGCCTTCAAAGTGTCCCATAGATTTTGGATTATCGTGTGTCAATTTTCATTTCATTCCAGGATTTTTTCAACTTCTCCCCTTATTTCTCTTCTGATCCATTCCTCATTCAAGAGTGTATCATTCAGTCTACAAGTATTTATGTAATTTCTTTTGGTCTTCCTGATGTTGATTTCTACTTTCATTCCATTGAGATCTGAAAAGATATAGGGAATTATATTACAACTATGACTTTCCTGGTGCTTTCTTTGTGGCCCAGGATGTGGTCTATTTTGGAGAATGTTCCATGGTTAGCTGAGAAGAATGTGTATTCAGCTGTTGCTAGTTACATATTCCTTATATGTCTATTAGGTCTATTTGGCTTATGGTGTTCTTTAGGTCTGAAGAATCTTTACTTATCTTTTGTCTGGAAGATTGACCTAGTGGCATGAGTGGTGTGTTGAAGTCTCCCAATATTATTGTATTTGGGTCTATTTGAGACCTAATGTCCCAAAGAGTTTCTTTTTATTTATTTATTTATTTAATTTTTAATTTTTTTAGCATGGATTTTTATACATTTCTTGGGTACAACAGGGTTAATCACACATCTTTGTTGGGTACAAGCTAGTATAGGTAAAGACATCCATGCACACATTTCTCATTAACCCTTCCCCAATTTCCACCCCCCTCCCTCCTCCCTCCTTCTCAAGGTCAGTTTAGTGATTGACTTTGATGTGATCTTGTAAGTACATCATGCTCATTAGGGTGTCCCCCCTCCCCCCATCACCTTCTATTAAATTAAATTCTTTGTTCACCTAAGAATTCTCCTTCATCTGCAGTCCCTCTTATGTCTCATTTTCTCCCTAGCTTCCACATATTAGGGAGAGCATTCGATTTTTAACTTTTTGTGACTGACTAATCTCACTTAACATAATGTTTTCCATTTCCTTGCAAATAACATGATTTTGTTCTTCTTTATGGCTGAGTAAAATTCCATTGTGTACATATCCCATAGTTTTGTAATCCATTCATCTGTTGATGGACATCTTGGCTGGTTCCACAGTTTGGCAATTGTAAACTATGCAGCTATAAACATAGATACAAATGCATTGGTCTGATAGTTTGGTTTCCTTTCTTTTGGGTAGATACCCAGTAGAGGTATTGCTGGATCATATGGTAGGATCATTCCCATTCGTCTGAGGATCCTCCATACTGTTTTCCAAAGTGGTTGCACTAATTTGCAATCCCACCAACAATGTATTAGGGTTCCCACTTCTCCACACCCTTGCCAGCATTTGTTGTTGTTTGTGCTCTTGATAGTTGCCATTCTGATTGGAGTTAGGTGAAATCTCAAGGTAGTTTTGATTTGCATCTCTCTGATTGCTAATGATGTTGAACATTTCCTCATACATTTATTGACCATGTGTATTTCTTCTTTTGTGAAGTGTCTATTTAGATCCTTTTCCCATTTTTTGATTGTGTTATTTGTTTTCTTAGCTGTGAGTTTCTTGAGTTCTCTGTATATTCTAGATATGAGTCCTCTATCAGATGAGTAGTTGGCAAAGATTGTCTCCCACTCTGTGGGTTCTCTGTTGAGGTTCTTGATAGTTTCCTTTACTGCACAGAAGCTCTTTAGTTTAATGTAATCCCACATATTGATCTTCCTTTGAGTTGCTTGTGCTTTTGAGGTCCTGTTGAGAAAGTTTTGACCTGTGCCTGTGTGTTGAAGTGTTGGGCCTATGCCCTCTTCAAGTAGCTGCAAGGTCTCTGGCCTGACTTCCAGGTCTCTGATCCACCTGGAATTGGCTCTTGTGCAGGGTGAGAAAGTGGGGTTTATTTCCATTTTCCTGCATATGGTTAACCAGTTTTGCCAACACCATTTGTTAAAGAGGCTATCTTTTTTCCAGTGTATGTTTTTGGCTCCTTTGTCAAACATCAGTTGACTGTAAGCACATGGGACTGTTTCTGGATCTTCTATTCTGCTCCATTGGTCTGTGTGTCTGTTTCTGTGCCAAAACCATGCTGTTTTTATTACTGTGGCTTTGTAGTAAAGTTTGAAGTCAGGTATTGTGATACCTCCTGCATGGTTCTTGTTACTAAGAACTACTTTGGCTATCCTAGGCTTTTTGTTTTTCCAAATGAATTTAAGGACTGATTTTTCTATGTCTGTGAGGAGAGACCTTGGTAATTTCATGGGTATTGCATTGAATTTGTAGATTACTTTTGGGAGGATGGCCATTTTGATGATATTTATTCTGCCTATCCAAGAGCATTCCATTTTCTAAGGTCTTCATCAATTTCTTTCTTCAGCTTTTTGTAATTTTCCTTATAGAGGTCTTTTACCTTTTTGGTTAGGTTTATCCCTAAGTATTTTATTTTTCGGGATGCTATGGGGAGTGGAATTGCTTTCTGGACTTCTTTTTCAGTGGTTTTATGGTTGGTGTAGAGGAAAGCTTCCGATTTTTTAAGATTGATTTTGTATCCAGACACTTTGTTGAATTTGTTGATCAGTTCTATAAGTTTTTTGCCTGACTTTGTTGGGTCTTCTAGGTATAATATCATGTCGTCTGCAAAGAGGGATAGTTTTAGTTCTTCTTTCCCTATTTTTACCCCTTTGATTTATTTCTCTTGCCTTATTGTTCTGGCTAGAGTCTCAAGTACTATGTTGAACAGAAGAGGTGATAATGGACATCCTTGTCTTGTTCCTGTTTTTAGTGGGAACTCTTGCAGTTTTTCTCCATTTAATATGATATTGGCTGTAGGTCTATTGTATATTGCCTCTATGATTTTGAGGTATGTTCCTTCTATTCTGATTCTCTGCAGTACTTTTAGCATGAAT
>PVLC010042207.1:0-13047 GCA_004027655.1 Graphiurus murinus
GGGGGGTACCAAAATTGAATTTAGGGGCATTCTGTCTCTGAGCTATACCCCCAGCCTTTTTTAATTTTTATTTCAAAAGAGGATCTCAGTAAGTTGCAGAGGGTTTCTCTAAGTTGCCAAGGCTAGCCTCAAACCTGCGATCCTCCTGTCTCAGCCTTAGGCACGGTGACCCTCCTGCCCTAATCTCCCACTCCACCCCAGGAATCCTGCAGAGAAACTTTAACATCAGGAGGGTTAAAGCAGAAGAAAATTGGGATTTAGCAGCCACTAGAAAGGTTGGGGTGGCTACCGCCATGGCTAAAGGTGGCCCTCTCTGGCTGATCTACGACTGGGTCTCCATCAAAGTTCTCCTGGATATTTCTATTTTGTTGGCTTGAAAGCAGATTTGTTTTGCTATCTCCCTATTCCACCAATAACCAGATGCAGAGACAAAGATCCCTGATGTAAAGGGGGGGGGGTATGTGGCAATATAATCCATGGCATTGAATTTCAAGCAGGGAATGAAAAGGGTTGGAGAAGAGAAAGGTCAGAATAAATTACAGCCCTTAGCTAGGCAGAAAGCGGACTGGCGTGAGTACTTACAGGTTAAAACGGCGACAGTGTGGCAGAAATTCTGAATCAGAAAGAGAAAGCCTCAACAGGAAGAAGTGATAAAAGAAGTGATAATAAAAGGATGAAGCAGAGACTTAGAAGCAAGAAAATGGAGCTTTAGTTTCTGAAGGAATGGAGATATTCCACTGCTTAAAAAATAAAAAAATAAAACATTTTTCACCCTAATTTTAAAGCCTCAACATATTTAGCAATGGTGTGTGGGAGTGGCGAATTCCCCCTGGCCAGCACATCAAAACACCTGTGTCCCTGTTCTGTATATTCCTTACCAAAGAACAGTCCCAACCGTGTGCACCCTGTCAAGGTGGGTGGACAGCCGACCCTGCACCCAGCAGCCGGGCCCTCGGGCTAGCCAGAGGTGTTTGTGAGGAACCAGGCTGTGCTACATCACCTTAGAGGCGCCTCAGAGATGTAAAATTCTACAGATTATAAAGAGAGATCTAAAACTATGCCCTGATGGCTTTCTGCAACTCTTGAAATAGCTGTGATTAGCCTAAACCATCTCAAATCAATCTCAGCAATCATTTAATAGAGAAAACATGTTGGGTGTGCTTCTGAGTAGGAAGTATACTGATTTTGTCAGTCGTTGCTGAATATAGTCTTTTTCATAGTCTTTTTACCAAGATCTATCGGGTTTATCTTTGATGCTACACACTGCTTGTGTTTCAGCACATTCTTTACAGTAGACAAGGAGGGTTGAGTAGGGACAGATCACATCTGGGGTTGAAGCAAGTGAACCTTTATCTTTTTTTTTTCTAGTAATGGGGATTGATATCAGTGGCATTCTATCTCCAAGCCACACCCCCAGCCCATCTTACTTTTTATTTTGAAACAAGGTCTCACCAAGTTGCTGAGGCTGACCTCAAGCCTGCGATCCTCTTGTCTCAACCTCCCAAAGACTGTGATTATAGGCATGCATGCCCCACAATGCCCAGCAATAGCTATACCTATTTGTACCAGAGATAAGGGCAGTCAGATGTCTAAAATAGCTGGACAATTCTAATGATAACAATGCTGAACTATATTGAAACCTGGAAGCCAAGCAAGGCTACGCGTACACTCCTGGAAGTTGGACTGTCAAACAAAGTATTTAGAATATATCCATGCCTCAGGAAAAAAAAAAAAAAAAGTAGTGCAAAATAGTTAAATACCTAAATATGCATTTCTTTAACTGATACTCTAACTTCATATAATCTAATATACTTACTATTTTTAGGTACTTTGTTGTATAAGAATTAGTATAAAAATACTCTGTAGACCTCTCTCTGCTACTGTGACACATAAGCCACTAATCGTTTTTGTTTCCCTTCCTGTCAAATATTACTAGTGCCATCTTGCACTCTTAATTCCCTGTCTCCAAATGATTTTCACAGCTTGGTAGCCACTCTCATGCCCTCTGGTCACTCTTCTTCAAACTGATTTTATACACTGCCTCCATCAGGTCTTTCTACAGTACCAGTAGATACACATCAATTTTCTGCTAAAAAAGAAACGCATTTAATGATGTGCCCCTTCCCATTGAGACAGTCCACAGCGCTTGGCTCAACGGTCAAAGTTCTTCACTGGCCGGCCCTCTGTTTTTCGATTTTATCTCCCTACTCCTTTCTGCCAAGCTCCACTTCAGCCCTTCGCAAGTGTTTGTCATTCCCTGGATTGGCTGTGGGCTTGGCGCGTTCTGTATCTCCTACCCCGACTCCTCCTTCAAGAACCAATAAGCTGGAATACATGCTGGCAGCCATCTCTCCTGGAAACCTCAGGGGCGTGGACTGGAGTCCGGGAGGAACTTGTAAACTCGGGGCCCACCCCTCTGGGTGCCCCTGGCATCCTTCTCCTCTCTCCACTCCCCCCGACTCTGCTGCCTCTTGCTCTTGTAGGCTTCACCTTTACCTTTTCACCTGGTCTTCCGACTCCTATGGCCTTTCCCCTGTCCTGTGGTTTGTTCCTCATCCCACAACTCCATTAAAACAGCCTCCTAGATCTCCTTCCCCCGGACTTCCTGGTTAGATGTGCTTACCTCCTCCCCAGTCCTCCAAGACTTCCCTAGCTACTTCCTGTCCTCGGATCTGATGCTCCTCTCTGCTCGTGGGAAAAGCTATCGCTGAACCCCAGCTCCTGGGCATCTCCCACTAACCTCTCTTAAGACTCACGGGTTTGCTGAGCTTGGACACCTTGAAATCCAGTGTGGGCTCCAGCGGGCTCTTCCCAGGTCGTGCCTGCCATCTAGTGGCCGGATTTGCTAACTACACCGGGGCTGGGCTCGCCCGCGGAGCGCCCGAGGATTTGTTCACCCTCGCTACAAAACCAAGTGCCTTAAATCCCGACATGTACACACACCTTGCCGATCATTTCAGTCTATAGGAATTTGTCTTCCTTCTGCATTCCTATGGATCTGCCAAAACACTGTCCCTGGCAGAGACATTTTTGTAACCCACTTTATAAAATATCCTGTAGAAATTCCTTTATCCTGCAGAGCACTTAGCACTCTGCCTTTTCACAACCACTTGATAAATGTTCTGGAAAATTAAAAAATCATGCGCCTATAATTATTTTGGAGGTGACTTATCTCAATTGCAAGGCAAATGTTGGAACCCTTTCTTTGCCTACCACTAGATTAGATTCCAAAAGGCTATTTTTAGATCCATTCATTTTATGGGAAATTTAAGCTTGCAGATATATTTCCATGAAATAAGAGCGTGAAGCCTTCCTTGGAAGTTCCACGCGTTCTCATTTCCCTTGGGGACATATGCTTTGTCTTTCTTAAGTAGTAACTACACTGAGGCGTGGCTTCTCCCGCGGAGCACTGGAGGATTTGCTTACCAATAGATTAGATTTTGGAGATTTTCTGGTTTTTGTTTGTTGTGCTACATCTTGTCCATTTGTCTCCTGTCTTGCTTTATACCTTTTTCTTCCCCAGGTTGGGGCAGGAGAAGGGTCTACTTAGTAGCAGTCTCTGAGCTCCTGGCCCTTGGGAGGGATCCAGAGGTTAAGAGCTGCATGTATGTGCCCCCTGGAAACCCAAGGGTTGAAACCCTCACCTCCAGTGTGCCGTATTTAGATTAGAAAATAATTAAATGGGGTCATAAGGGTGGGGCCCTAATCCAATATGATTGGCAGCATTATAAGAAAGAAGAAGGAAGATACCTTTCTCCTCGTCCTCTCTCTCTCCCTCCTCTTCCTCTCTCTCTCTCCCTCTTCTTCTCTCTTTCTCTCTCCCTTCTTTCTTCCCTCCTTCACTGTCTGTACATGCTTAGAGGAAATGTCCCATGAGGAAAGTGTGATTGTTCTGTAAGCAAAAAAAGAACCCTCATCAGAAGCTGAATCCTATTAGACCTTGATTTTGAACTTCTAGCATCCAAAACTGCAAAAAAAAAATTAATTTATTCTGTTTAAGCCATCCAGTCAGCCCAAGCTGACTAAGCTAAGAAGTCAAGTTACATGCTTTCCATTTCTCTCTCTTTTTTTATTGGTGCATTGTAATCATACATCTTTGTTAGGTACAAGCTGGTAGAGGCATACATGCACACATCTCTCATTTAACCCTTCCCTAATTCTCATCCCACTCCCTCTCCCTCCCTCCTTCTCAGGTTCAGTTTAGTGATTGACTATGATATGATTGTGAAAGTACATCATGTGCATTAGGGTGCCCCCCTCCCCCCATCGCCTTCAGTTAAGTCACCTTCTTTGCTCATTTGAGATTTCTCCTTCTTCGTCTAGAGTCCCTCTTATGACCCACTTTCTCCCTAGCTTCCACATATCAAGGAGAACATCCGATTTTTTACTTTTTATGACTGACTAATCTCATTTAACATAATGTTTTACAGTTCCATCCATTTCCTTGCAAATGACATGATTTCATTCTTTATGGCTGAATAAAATTCCTTTGTGTACATATCCCATAATTCTTCCATGAGTGCTACTCTGCCGGCTCTGGTGAGTTTCCTCCCAGGCCCCACAGGCCTAGGAGTGATAACTTTCTGCTATCTTTTGTCTCTGAGTACCTCCTTCCTTCACGGTTTCCATGCACCCATCCACGTTTCTGTGAAGAGTTCCATCATGGGATAATTTTCAATAAGCTCTTTGGAGTGGGTCTCTTTTTCCTTCTGGAGCAGGGGTTTACACACTTTTTCTATAAAGATCTAGAAAGTTATTGTTTCAGGCCTTGCCTCCCATCTGTTCTCTGCTACAATTACTCCACTGTTTGTGTAGCACAAAAGCAACCAGGCCAGACATGGTGAGGCGTGCCTGCAATCCCAGTACTTGGGAGGCTGACACAGGAGGGTGATAGGTTCGAGGCTAACCTCAGCAACTTAGCAAGGCCCTCAGCAACTTAGTGAGAACCTATTCAAAGTAAAAAGTAAAATAGGGCTAGTGGTATAGAAAGATAGAATGTCCTGGGTTCAATCCCCAGCACCACAAAAACAAAAACAAACAACAATAACAAAAAAAAAATACGCAGAGATTTTTGTAAATGAATGAATGTACCTGTATTCCGATAAAACTTTATTTACAAAAACAAATGGCAAACACCAATCTTCACCCCGTGTTCAACAATCCTGACTGCTGCACACACTTACCTATTGATGTGCAATCGAAGGTGCTTGCAACCCACAGAACCATCTTGGTTTTCCTACTTTGCAGCAAAAATGAGAGCAACTATTCTTTTGATATGCTGTAATCAACACCTAGCCTCCTCATCCTGAACTAGCAGTGGGTAAGTAGCGGTCAGAGTTAGTGATGCGTGGACCAACACTGCAAAGGCGTCTTGTCCTTTTACTGCCTCTCCTTGGCTCTTGCACTTACTACTGACTCCGCAGGCTCGACAGCTCATCGCCTGCACCATTTGCTTGGTCCTTACGATCATCTCAGTGTCAAACGATTCTCTTGCATATGTGGGTTATCAGAGGTGAGTTGGTCATGAAGCTAATAACTCCCCAAGGATCCCACCCCTTTATGGTCCTAAGAAGGGCCCAGATAATGCTGTAGGTTTCTGCAAAATTTGCAAAAATTAAATATTTTAACTATCATTCATGAAAACTTCTGGGTCTTTCCACCCGATCCATCCATTCCTGCTCACCTAAGGAAAGGTTACCAGCTTGCCAGGTTCTTGTGCTCCTCATCAGAAAGGTCAGATAAAAGCATAGCTTTGACAGGAGCAGGCTCTTTTTTGGGACTTCTTCTCAAGCAGAAGAGAAATAGTCCAGACCAAGGGTATGGGTACCAGTCTGGCTCCAACAAAGGACAAAGATATATATACAGATTTTTAAGACATCTTGGGGTAGGGAGGGACTTGGTTTGTTTGCTTGCTTGTTTATTTGTTTGCTTACTGGTGATTGAACTGGGAACACTCTACCTCCAAGCTACATCTCCAGCCCTTTTTTATTATATTTTTGTTTTGTTTGGAGACAGAGTCTTACTAGATTGATGAGAGTCTTGCTAAATTGCTGAGGCTAGCTGGCCTCAAACCTACAAACCTCCTGTCTGTGGATTTCCCTTTATAAAACCCTCCCCCAGCGGGTGTGGTGGCCCACACTTGTAATTCCAGCATTTGGGAGGCTGAGACCGGAGGATCCGGGTTCACGGCCAGCCTCAGCTACCTAGTGAGGCTCTCCACAACTTAGTGAGACCCTGTTTCAAAATAAAGAATATAGAATGCCCCTGAGTTCAATCCCCAGTACAAACAACAACAACAACAAACAAACAAACAAACAAAAAACAACACCTCCCCCAGTGCTCTGTTTCCCTCCCTCCCCGCGCACGTTAGTGAGATTGGCATGAGCCCTTTTTGTATGGAGGTAAACTCACTTGACCTGTGTGTTCCCCTCCTCCTTTTTCCTCTCACCAGTTCCCTCCCCCAATCACCTTCCGCTGCTCTATTGGTCTGTCTCCTCATTTGACTGACGTCCCTTTGGTTTCCTATTTTCTCTCTAGTTTCCACATGAGAGAAAACACAAGACCTTTGACTTCCCAAGACTGCCTGATCTCACTTAGCACAATATTCTCTAGTTCTATCCATTTTCCTGCAAATGACATAATTTTGTTCTTCTTTATGATTGAGTATGATCCTGCTGTGTGTATATACCATGCTTTTGTTATCCACTTGTTTGTTGATGGACGCCTAGGTTGGTTCCATAATTTGCTACTGTGAATTATGCTATATAAATATGGATATGCATGTATCCTTCTTTATTTCTTGTTGCTTTTAGTTTCTTTTATTTATTTGTTTAATTTATTGGTGCGTTATAGTCATACAGTATGATGAAGTTAGAGTGATAGAGGCATACATGCACACAGCACTTGGTGAGATCTCCCCAGCCCCTCCTCCTCCCTCCCCCTCTCTGTGCACAGCATTGTGATTGGCAACGTGTCCATTGAAGTGTTTCCTTCATGAGTCTTCCCCTCCCCCCCCGCCTCCCTCCCGCAGGTCTCCTCCATCACTCCACTACAGTGTCTCCTCCTTGGTCTGGAGACGCTCCTGTGACCCAGTTTCTCCCTAGCTTCCACATATGAGGGAAAGCATCCCATCTGACCTTTCACTTTTTATGACTGGCTAACCTCACTTAGCATAAGAGTCTCCAGTTCTATCCATTTCCCTGCAAATGACATCATTTTGCTCTTCCTTCTGGCTGAGTAGAATTCTATTGTGTGTATGTTCCATAATTTTGTAATCCATTCATCTGTTGATGGACACTCGGGCTGGTTTCATCATCTGGCTATTAAGAATTCTGCTGCTGTAAACGTAGATAGGTGTGTATTACTATGGTATTCTGATTTCAGTTCCTTTGTGTCGATCCCTAGGAGTGGTACAGTTAGCTGGGTCATATGGTAGGTTCATGCCCATTCTTCTGAGGACCCTCCATACTCATTTCCAAAGTGGTTGCACTAAGTATTTTTTTATTTGACTTCATCTCCCATCCCAGTTCCCCCTCGGTCGCTCCCCTGGAATCTCTATTCATCTCTCTGATGTTTCCACTATTTCCAAAGATCTCTCTGGCTTCCACATGTAAGAGAAAACATAAATATACTAGTTTTTTGGGGGAGGGGGATTAAAAATATACTGAGATTCCACCTAACTCCAGTAAGAATGGCAATCATCAAAAACACAGATAAAAAAAATAATAAATGCTGGCGAAGTTGTAGGGAAATAGGAACCTTATTACACTGTTGGTGGGGCTGAAAACTATTACAGCCACTATGGAGACCAGCGTGGAGGTTTCTCAGAAGACTGGGAATGGAACTGCCATATGACCCAGTGATCGTGCTTCTGGACGTCTTCCCAAAGGAAATGAAATCAGAATCTTTTAATACTTGCATACCCATGTTCATAGCAGCACAATTTATAATAGCCAAATTATGGGACCAGCCTAAGTATCCATCAACAGATGAGTGAATAAGAAAACTTTAGCATACACACACAATGGAATTTTACTCAACCATAAAGAAGAACAAAATCCCACCTTTTGCAGGAAAATGGGTGGAGATCAAGAATATCATATGAAGTGAGTGGTTGCACTAATTTGCAATCCCACCAACAATGTACCAGAGTTCTTACTTCTCCAAATCCTCAGCATTTATAATTGTTTATGTTTTTAATGATTGTCATTCTAATTGGAGTTAGGTAAAATTTCAGAGTAGAAAAATTTCAGAGTAGTTTTGGTTTGCATCTCTCTGATTGCTAATGATGTTGAACATTTTTCATGTATTTACTGGCCATTTTCATTTCTTATTTCGATAAATGTTCATTATTTCGATAAATGTTCATTTGCCCATTTTTTGATTGAGTTATTTGGTTTTTTGGCGGTAAGTTTCTTGAGTTTTAGACCAATGAAGCAGAATAGATTCAGAAACAAATACACACACTTACAGCCAATTGATTTTTGACAGAGGCCAAAAACACTGGGAAAAAAGATAGCTTCTTCAACAAATGTTATTGGCAAAACGGGTTATCCATATGCAGAAAAATGGAAATAAATCCCACATTCTCACCCTACATAAGAGTCAACTCAAGATGTGCCAAAGACATGGGAATTTGATCAGAGACTTTTCAGTTACTTGAAAGATGTATGATTACAATTCACCAATTAATAAAAATAAATAAATAAATTTAATCAATGCAAATAATTGTACCAAAAAAAAAAAAAGAAAAAGAGGGCATAGGACCAATGCTCCAACATATAGTCACTGGTAAAAAACAAATAATAAAAAAAACTTCCTCAATAAGACCTCAAAGGCACAAGAAAGAAATTAAACCAAGGATCAATATATGGAATTGAATTAAACTGATGCGCTTCTGTGTGGCAAAGGAAACTATCAAGAAACTTAATAGAGAACCAACAGAATGGAAGATCTTTTTCAGCTACTCTTTTGATAGAGGACTAATATCTAGAATATACAAAGACCTTGAGAAACTATATTGCTCTGTAAATTGCTTCTTTCTCCTCTCTAACCCAGTACACTAAGATGGCCCTGGGGAGGCTCCTACTGGTGGTCCACAGTTTACAATGGCTCCCATCATTGGCATAGCTGTAAGAGCACACATCCTGTAACCCAGGAGGTAGGTATGTGAAGAAGAAGAAGAAGAAGAAGAAGAAGAAGAAGAAGAAGAAGAAGAAGAAGAAGAACTAGAAGAGGAGGAGGAGGAGGAGGAGGAGGAGGAGGAGAAAGAGACTCAGAGAGTTGAAGATTTCAAAGCCACATAGAGGCTGGTCCAGGATTATCCTGCATGGTCTCCACTGGGCTCCAGACATTGAGGATGCAGCCTTTGGCTCACTTACGAGCTTGGCCACCTTCCTATGGGTTGGTATTAAGGGGTGGTCTTGGAGGCTCATAGCTTTTAGAGAAGACCTGGTCAACCTCTCCTTTGGATATCTTCCCTCTGTACATGGTCCTCCCAGACTGTTGGCTGTGAGGCAAAGCTCTAAATAATAATAATAATAATAATAATAATAATAATAATAATAATAATAATAATATCCTGAATATTCCCTGTGCCAGTCTCCCTGAGGGACTGTGGTCCAGGCTTCTGAGCTCTGAAGTCCCAGCCTGACATTGCTTCACCTCTACATTGATGTCGACAAGGATGTCATCTAGGTTGGACCTATTAAAGGGACCCAAGTAAAGACACCAAATAAACAGCATTGGTTTTCATCTTTGCTAGAACACTTTTATTGCTTCCCTCCAACCAAATTTAGATTTCTAGGTGATGATTGTTGGGGTCCCCAAAGGCTGTGGCTCTGGTCTTCCTGGCTCTGTGCAGCAAGCCCAGTGGCAGCTCTAACCACCTTACCTAGACACTCCCACCTCCATGCATGCTGGACCAGCTTTGAGCTACCTGCAATTTAGGGGTACATTCAAGGGCTCTTCACACCCTTGGGGGCCACCACCATGGAACACAGACCCCTGGTGAGATCATTCTGAGACTTGGTTTCCTTTCCCAGAGGTCTCCAGTGGAAAGAGGCATTCACCTTTGGCAGGAACTTGCCTTTTCTCTTCCTCCTTCTCTTCTTGATTAAATACCTTTTCTCAGCCTCCTCTTCCCTACTGCTTTTTTATGAGATCTCTCCCCAAATAAATGATTTGAAAGCAAGCCCTTATCTCCAGCCTATTTCTGGGGAAACACAAACACGACATGTGTCTCAAGCAGACTCAATAAAGCCATTCCCAGACCCAGCCTCTGCCCGCTGCAGCCCCAGGTGATGAATGAGAGGCAGCTGGCCCAAGTCTAAAATGCAGTAGATGTTTAATAAATGTAGCTGGATCAGAACCAGCAAGCACGCTGCATTTCCCTGCAAGCCGGGATTCTACAGGCATTCATCACAGAGTGAAACTGTCTTCATTTCCAGGCATTAGAAGGAATCATAAACAGAAACACAGGTTTTGTTTTATTTTGCTTAAATTTTAAAATTTAGTAAGTCTAAGCCTACTTACTCCCTGGTGCCTTGACAAATAAAAAAGGAATCAAATACATTAGATCATTTGCCCAGTCAGCCTTCAGAACAACAGGACAGAAAAAGTAACCCCTGGTGCCAAGCTCAGATGGTTAGATTAAATTTTCCACATTTGACTTCTCCTGGCTCCAGTTGCACACTCTTAGGAAATGCAGAAGAGGTTTAAGGCAGGTTGTCATGCTGTGCCTGGCTGAACTTGCTGATGCTCACGGGACTGAGTGGACCTCAGTGTCAGCGGAGTTAACTTAGTCTTAGGAAATAAAATAATGTGTGGAGATCTTAGTTCAGAGAATAGTTCCAAGCACCTTGGCAACCCTGCAAGGTAGAGACTTTGCAAGAAGTTTTGCAAAACACAGGTTTAGAACTTAAAAGAAGCCAGACATGGTGTTGCGCACCTGTAATGCCAGTACTTGGGAGGCTGAGACAAGAGGATTAAAATAAGGAAAATTAAGTTTAGTGGGTGTTATAGTTAAATATAAAATGTCTCCTAAAAAGCTCATTTATTAATATTCAGAGTTGATATAATTGATTCATGAGAATTGTAATCCCAGAAGTGGATAAACCCATTGTAATGGATTTATAAGTGGTACACCATAAGCCAGAAGGGTGTAGCTGGAGGTGGTTCCTGGGGGTGCAGCCTTGGAGATTATATAAATGGCGCCCCTTCCCCCTCTCTTGCTTCCTGTCTCCATGATGTGAACACAGTCCATGCGGTCTCTTTTTTTCTCCACTTCCTGTTGCCATGCCCTGAGATCCACAGTGCCCAGACTCACATGGATTGAACCCAAAACCATAAGAAAATAAATCTTTCCTCTAAGTTACATGATCAGGTTTTTAGATTATATCTGCAAGAATGCTGACAGACACAAAAATTGGTATAAGAGAAGTGGGGTTGCTGTGATATCTCTGATCATGTAGATTGTGACTCTTTGGAACTGGTTTGTGAGAGGAAATTGGAAGGGCCAGAATGTGGCTAGAAAGGTAGATGGTAGAGGCTGTGCTTGGGAGATTTGGGAGGCAAAGGTGACTCCATTAGGAAATGGAGAAGAGGCCATGTGTGTTACGCTGTGACAAGAATTTACTCACATTTTCCCCATGTTCTGAAACTTTGTGTGAAGCCAAATTTAAAGACAATGGACAAAATAAACTGGCAGAGGAAATATTAATAAAGCAAAACAAGTCGGGCATGGTGGCCCACACTTGTAATCCTAGTACTTGGGAGGCTGAGACCGGAGAATCCGGGTTCACGGCCAGCCTCAGCTACTTAGTGAGGCCCTCCACAACTTAGTGAGACCCTGTTTCAAAATAAACAATAAAAATAATAGGGCTTGGGGTATAGCTTGGAGGTAGAATGCCCATGGGTTCAATCCCCAGTACCACAAAAAGACAAAAACAAAACAAACAAAAAAAAAACCCAGCCGGGACTTCCGGGAAGATGGCGACGGAGTGAGACACGTCTCAAGAGCCACTGTGAGCTCGATTCAAATCAGTCGTGGATCCAGCTTTTTAAAAGAAGAAAAAAGCAACAAAAAGGTGAAAAACGCTGCGAAAACTAGAGTACAGCTGAGCAGAACCCGGACGGCCAACCAGGGAGAGCAAAGAAGCCCGTCTCCGCGGCCCCGGCGCCACGCCGCCAGGCAGAGCCACCATTGAGCCGGTCCCGGCGTGGAGTCTACTAAGAAAGAAATGTACAACAACCCTATGCACCCCACAGGCCAGAGCTGGAGTGAGCGACTCCTGAACTCCTCATCCTAGCCAGGCGGCATTTCGAGGCACCTTCGACAGAGACCAGAACGCGTGGTACGACCAGCTTAAGCCCGCGCAGGACCATCCCAGCTCACCTCTCCTCACGGAGCCGGAGCAGAGATAACTGCACCCCAGGGCTTGGGTCAGGACTGCCGCAGGAACAGCTTCTCGACAGAAGGGGGGAGAAGCAAATCGGCCCAAGGATGAGTGGGGAAACGGGCAGCTGGCTGGAGTCTGAGGAGCAGACCAGGGAGAACCGGGGAGTCGGCGCGTGCGCAGCAGTAGCAGCCGCCATCTTATCGGCCGCCCACAGCAGCAGAAATCTGCCCAAAAGACCTGTAGAGGCCAAACCAGGTCTGCCCTTACAAACTTGCAGGGATTTTTATTTTGCTACTTGCTGACGTTTCTTGTTTTCTGGGGTTTTTTGCTTTGTTTTGTTCCATTTTTACTCTGTTTTCACTTTGCATTGCTACAATTTATGTATGTTTGTTCGGAGGATTGGTTGCTTTTCAGCTTTTGCTAGATCCTAGAAGTCAACACCTGAAATCTACCAAAGACACCAATAGAGCAGGCAGAAGAAATTCCAGAGTAATTGCAACTCAGTACAAGATACCATTCACAGAGAGAAAATAAAAATAAGAAACCTACAAATTCAGGGAAAGTGTGCAAGAGCAGCAAAGTTATAAATTTAAGAACAGGGAAACCATGAGAAGGAGAAACACAAAAGAAACAATGAGTCAGCACGACC
>PVLC010042208.1:0-13047 GCA_004027655.1 Graphiurus murinus
GAGTTCAATCCCCAGTACCACCAAAAAAAATTAAAAAAAAAAAAAAAGGAGCTGCAGGGAAAATTGCCATCTACATCTCTCCCAACACCACTGGATAACCAAAAAGAAGCTGAAACTGCAGAGCATTAGAAAATCTATTGCCGTGAACAAGCGAGATTTGGGAGCAGTTTGCTGCTTTATGCACTAAGGCGAAGGGCCTATATCTTGGCAGCACCAAACTACCATGGCTAGCATTGAGCTCAGGGTTCAAGATTCTTCACAGTGTTTCCTCAGGATCTCAGTTCAAATATCTTAATCTGAATGCTAGTCAGAGACCAAGGGCTCAACTATACATGTTAATCTATTGTTATTAAACTTATTACTCAATAATAGACCATATTATGATTTTTTATCTTTGCTGAGATACTTGTAATCAATACAAACTGATATTTGGTTCTACGTAATATTGCTCAGATGCTGAAAGACATATTTTCACTTTTCCAGCCCAGAGCTCTTACTTTTCCAAGTGAATCCTCTAAGTAAGCCAGCTTATTTGAAACTGTTCTTTTTTTTTTTTTTTTTATGTATAGTTTCTTTACTTTTGTTCATCTTCTAGAACAAAATATGTCACCTGACCTGCTCTCTTGTTTCTGCTCTTGCTTTGACTTACTTTTCCCTCAGGCGCCATTGCCCGGAGGACCCCAGTTTCCTGTGTGGGTGACACCATGCCTGCCCACTGTGAGAAACAGCAATTATAGAATATAATTATGATACTTGGGAGGATTAGTAAAAAAAAGTACTGATATTATGTTCATGTCTTGATGTTAATAAAAAAGTAACAATCAGAAACCTCAACTGGTCAGTTACGTCTGAAGAATAAAATTGTATGGGTCTTTTATTCTTTTGAATCTCCTTATGGAAAATAAAGTAAACTAACAATAACAGAAAACCCAGTGTTCTTTACACTACTCATATATATAAATATGATAAGGGGAATTCAAGCCATTACCTTGGGGAAGATGTCGGGTGGTGAGCAGGTAAGAAATAGTAGGTGGAATATGATTGTTCATTTTTCTTCAAGGGAGGATCCACTGTGCTGTATTTCCCATCTGTTCTCATGATACCTTGGGCCTGATCTAGTCTCTTCAACGTTTTTTTGAAGAGTGGCCTTGGAAAAGATTCAGCACCATCAAGACATGACTGAAAAGAGTTGAGATATCAAATTCATTACCACTCTATATTTGGAGAGGAAACTTGGACCATGGAGACAGCTGAGCAGCTATAATTTTCATGAGTTCCCTTTGATGAAGACAGATTTTATAGATACATTGCCCTTTTTTCATCTGATAATAATAATAATAGTAATAATAATAGCTACAGGAATAAATCTCTAACGAAATAAATCTCTAATGAAAAAGAGAGTAGAATAGAGTAGTGATTTATAGAATAATACTTTTTAAATTTAAAATTTTTAAATTTTAAATTTATAGAATAAGACTTTTTAAAATTCTGGAAGAAATAAACAGGAGACCACTGTGTGGATGCCAAAGAGGTAAGAGAGTCTTTCAGTAAGAACACAGAAAAGCATCCAGGTTCTAATACATAGGTGTGTCAGCTTGGAGTAAGAGATGGGAATGGCAGTAAATTGAAAGTCTCTCTGTGGGTTAGTGGCATTCCTCAGGGGCAGTAGAATTAGAAAGAATGAAATTGAACCCCAGCATGCTAGTAATGAAGAATATTTATCCAATCAAAATGGTAATAGAACTATGCTAAAATTCTAGAATACTTTAATCAAAATAGAAATAAAATAAAATTTCAGAGCGCAGGTATAGAAAAGTAAAAAATATTTCACTGAAATCAAGAATGTAATATAATGTTAATTGCCTTAACAATGTAAAATTAAAATGAATAGAATATATTAAAAGAAATAAAAGAGAAAAAATTGGGAGCACTGTTATTCTCACATTTCAAAGCAAAGAGGCAGCTGAGTGTGGTGGTGCACACCTGTAAGCCCAGTACTTGGGAGCTTGAGATAGGAAGAGCTCAGGTTCAAGGCCAGACTCAGCAACTGCATGAGACCCTCAGCTACTTAGTGAGATCCTATTAAAATTTTTTTTTAAAAGGGTGGAAGTGTACCCCAGACACAGAACACCTCTGAATTCAATCCCCAGTACAGAGAGAGAGAGAAAGAGAGAGAGAGAGAGAGAGAGAGAGAGAGAGAGAGAGAGAGACAATAGATATATTAAAAATTTGCTAAGACAAGAAATAAAACTTTAAATATTAGCTTTATTTAAGCAATACCAAATAAATATAAATATAATTATCAAATATTGAGAAGAAAAGACAAGAAGGAAGTAGCTACAATAAACTAAATCTTTACTTTTCCAAGATGAAATCAAGAAATACCATTTGATGTGGTGTTTTGGACCCACATTGCTAGTATTTTGTTTAGCACTTTTGTGTCTAAGTTCATCAATGCTATAAGCCTATAGTTTCTTTTCTTGAAGTGTCTTTATTTGGTTTTGGTATTAATGTGATATTGGCTTCATAGAATAGAGTCCTATTTCTTTCTATTTTGTGGAATAGATTGAGGAGTATTGGGATTAACTGTTGTATAAAAGTTTTATAAAATTCACTTGGGAAACCATCTGGTCCTGTGTTTTTGTTTGATGGTAGGCTCTTTACTGCTGCTTCAATCTTTGATTGCTATTGTTCTGTTTAAATTTTCTGTATCTTCTTGATCCAATTTAAGAAGCTTGTATGTGTCAAGAAATTTGTCAATTTCTTCTTGATTTTCCATTTTGTTGTTTTTCAAAGTAGTTTCTGATAATCCTCTGGATTTCCAGAGGAAATCCAGATATTACCATGTCGATGGTAATATCACCTTTTTCCTCTCTTATTTTGGTTGTTTGGGTTGATTTTCTCTTCCTTTTGGTTAGGTTGGTTAGTGGCTTATTTATGCTATTTATTTTATTTTATTTTATTTTATTTTTAGAAATCATGAGTTAGTTTTATTGATTTTCTGCATTTTTTACTGTCTACTTCATTAATTTCTGCTCTGATTTTAATAATTTCCTGTTTTCTACTGGCTTTGGGGTTATACTGTTCCTGTTTTGTCAGGGCGTTGAAATATGCCATTAGGTTATTTATTTGGTGGTTTTCTGTTCTTATGTGGGCACTCAGTATCATGAATTTTCCTCTTAGTATTACCTTCAAGGTGTTCCAGAGGTTTTATGTTGTATCTCTATTTTTGCTCGTTTCTAGGAATTACTTAATTTCTCCTCTTATTTCTTCTATGACCCATTCCTCATTCAACAATGTGGTGTTCAATCTTCATATGTTTATGTGGTTATTCTGGGTCTCCTTTTAGTTGATTTCTAATTTCATTCCATTGTGGTCTAAAAAGATGCAGAAGATTATGTCACATTTTTTTAAATTTGCTAATGCTCACTTTGTGGCCCAGGATGTGGTCTAGTTTGGAGAAAATTATACACCATGACCAATTCAGGTTCATCCTAGTGATGCAAGGCTGGTTCAACATCTGAAAAACAATCCATGTAATTCATCACATAAATAGAACCAAAGACAAAAATCACATGATCATTTCAATAGATGCTGAAAAAGCATTTGACAAAATTCAATACCCATTCATGCTAAAAGCACTGCAAATAATCTGAATAGAAGGAACATACCTCAACATCATCATGGCAATATACAATAGGCCCACAGTCAACATCTTATTAAATGGGGAAAAACCTAGAGAATTCCCACTAAAAACAGGAACAAGACAAAGATGTCCATTATCACCACTTCTGTTCAATATAATACTTGAGACTCTAGCTAGAGCAATAAGGTAAGAGAAGGAAGTCAAAGGAGTACAAATAGGAAGGGAAAAACTAAAACTGTCCCTATTTGTAGATTACATGATACTATATTTAGAAGATCTAACAAACTCAACCAAAAGGCTTATAGAACTTATCAACAAATTCAGCAACGTGTCTGGATACAAAATCAATCTTAAAATATCAGAAGCCTAGCCAGGTGTAGTGGTGCACGCTTGTACTCCCAGTACTTGGGAGGCTGAGACAGGAGGATTGCAGGTTGAAGGACAGCCTCAGCAAGTAGTGAGACTTTCGTCATCCGAGCAAGACCCTGTTTCCAAATAATAAATAAAATTGGGCTGGGGGTGTAGCCTCTGGCTTCAATCCCCAGAACAATCACCACAAAAAAAAAAAAAAAAAAATCAGAAGTTTTCTTGTAAGCTAACCATAAATCCACTGAAAAAGAAATCCAGAAAACACTTCCATTCATGATATCTCTCCCCAAAATAAAATACTTAGAAACAAACTTAACCACGTAGGTAAAAGACAATCACAAGGAAAATTATAAAACATTGAAAAAAGAAATAACCAAGATAAATTGCTTAGTATTATGCCTTTTGTATAGTGAGTGTTTAATGAAAGATTTATTAGTAATATTGTATTTGCTTCATTCACATAATTTTCTTTTTCTTCAGTGGCAAATTGGTTGATAGAGAAAAAAACAATATTGCATAATAAATGTGATATTACATATTCATATTAAATTAGAAACCAAGGAGCAGTGAAGTCACATTCCTGATATCATGTGTAAAACATTCAGAAAAATCTAAGCAGCCTGTTTTGTCGCTACTATTAACATCATGATAGAGTTTGGGTTTGCCCCAGGGAGAGGGATGAGCTGAATTTCAGCATTAGTAGTTATCTCACCTGGATTGGCTTCTGACCTGTTTAGCATGACAAGGATTCATATCATTCTCTTTCATTTTGTAAAATTCCTATGCAGCTTATTAACAGGAAGTGGTGTTCTACATACTGTTTAATATAAGTGTTTTCCATTTATTAAAAAAAAAAAAAAACTTCTGTTTTTTTCATACATTGTTCTGTTTAAGTGTAGGAGGTTTTCATTGGAGATGACATTAATTTTAAATAAAGCTAATTTAACAGATGGATGATAATGAGATACGCTGAATCATCAATCGAGAGAAAAATACACTCTTCAAAAGAATGCAAAAGAATGCAATGACTGGCTGGTCATCTGTAGGCTATGCATCCAATATTTTATCTTATTTTATATTTTTTAAATTTCTTTTTAACAGAGACTTAAAATCAGAAATTGTATATATTAGTGGGGCAATATGTTATGTTTCAATACTGGTATGCATTGTATGATGCTTACATTGGTTTAACAATATCTCTTAAAAATTTATCATTTCCTTATTGTGAACACTTGTAGCATACTTTGAGTGTTTCAAAAAATACAAAATATTATATTTACATATAGTTACCCCAATGTGCAATAGCACACCAGACCTACTTTCTCCTATCAACTGTAACCTAGTATCTGTTGATCAACCTCTCCCCTCCTTACCCCTCTCTCTCCTACCCTTCCAGCCTCAGATAACCCCCACTCTCAACTTTTTAACTGTGAGAACAGTTTATTTGGGGGTGGGGTTTTGTGGGGGGTTTTTGTTGTTGTTGTTTTTACTTTCCACATATGAGTGAGATCATGCAATGCTCAATTTGCTATGCTTTGCCTATTTCACTTAAAATAATATCTCCACTTCCATCTATGAGATTGTAAATGATAGGATTTCATTCATTATATTTGATTTACTATAATTGAATCATATGCCATTGGGTATATGTACTACATAATTTTTCACCCATTTCATCAGTTGATTGACACTTATGTTGCTTCTATTTCTTAGGTATTGTGAGTAGTGTTACAATGACCATGGAAGTACAAATGTCTTTTGGTATAATGATTTAATTTTCTCTGAATTTGTATCTGGAGGTAGAATTACTAGATCTTATAATTGTTCTATTTTTAACTTTTTGAGGAACCTCCATACAGTTTTTTATAGGAGCTATTTTAATTTACATTCCCACTACCAGTGCATAAAGTTCAACTTCCCTCCACATCCTTGCCAGTACTTGTTATCTTTAATCTTTTTGAAAATAGCCATTCTTATTGAGAATTATATCTCATTATAAAATAATCTCTCATTGTTGTTTGTATTTTCATTTATCTGATGATTAATAATGTTCATCACTTTTTTATATTCCTGTTAGGTATCCAATATTTTGAATAATCAGATTCAAAATTCTATTACCTCACTACACAGTACATATGTATCCTTGAGGTGAGTTTTGCTTATACAAAATACATCATTTTAATTAGAGCTAAAATGATATTCTTATATAAGGACATTGATTAAAAATGGTCTAAAAGTAGAGGCTATGATTCTACTTTCTATTTCCAAGGCTCACTAAGTTGTGTATTAACATTTAAATTTAGCATTTTTTTTTTTTTGTCAGTGGATTCATAAAGGAGAAACTCCAATAGATAGAGAGATGGTTTTGGGGAGGGAGGTGAAAGAGAGGGAGAATTAATGAAGGAAACACATCTATTGACATGTACATATATGAGAATACCAATGTCAGTCTCCAAATCCTATGTGGGAAAGTGGGGGTGGGAAGGGAGCTGGGGGAATCTCACCAAGTCTGTGTGCATACAAGTCACTACAGACAGAAAAGCACAGGAAAAGTATAATCCAATATAGACATTCATTGCTTTCAGAACTCCACACTGCCAGAATTTATTTTTTTTCTTTTTCTTTTTTTTTTTCTCTCTCGGGACTCAGTCTCAGGCCTTAAGGCCGTTAAATCTTTTCTTCTTTTCTGTTGTGTAGTATGAAAAAAATTCTGTTCTGCCTGACAGCATGTATTTCTAAATTTTTCTGACTTAAATCTGGATATGATAAAGTTAGAAAATAGTATTCAGCTACCTTCCTTTTCTGTAGTCATCTGAGACATCTCCTGAAAGAAATGACTAAACTTAGCTCATCTCCATAAGAGATATCATGGTTTTGTTTTGTTTTGTACTTTATTGAGGGATATATTGCATTTCATGGACTGAAAGCATTTTGAGCACAGTTTATCAATTTCTCAAATTTGCACTATTTTTTTTTTCTTTTTTTGGAACTGGTGATTGAACCCAAAGGCATTATACCTCTAAGCTACACTCTCAGCCCCCTTTTTTGTTGTTGTTGTTTGTTTTGAAACAGAGTCACCCTCGGTTGCTGAGAGTCTCAATATGTTGCTGAGGTTGACCTCGAACCTGCCATTTTCCTGTCTCAGGCTCCCAAGTATTGAGATTACAGGTGTGTACCACCATGCCCGGCTTCTATCCTACTTTTAACTACTGATATAACCAAGTTCGAAAGGATGTTTATCACCTGAACATATTCTCTCCTTCCTGCCCAATCAATTCTGCCCCTTGCCTGTGGCCCAGGTAGCCACTGTTGTGCTTTCTATAACTATAGATTTGGTTTTCATAAAATTCCATATGAAAGAAATTATACAATATGTGATCTTTTATGTCTGATTCCCTAACAGTAGATAACATTCTGGAAGAGATGGGGCATAAGAAGAAGTCAGAGCGATCTGAGCACCAGAAGGTTTTGACTTCCTGCTGTGAGCTAAAAGATGAAGAGGGATGACCTGACAACAGTGCAGGTGATGTTGAGAGCAACAAAGACTCCCTGATGGCAGACAGCAAGGGAGCAAAAGACTCAGTCCTATAGCCACAGAAAACTGAACTCTGCCAGCACACTCAGGGACTCAGAAGCAGACTATCCCCTGGGTAAGAATCCAGGTGAGCTGATAACTTGATGTTGGCTTTCTGAAGCCTAAAACAGATGAACTAGTTGGGATTACCCAGATCTGCATCCTACACAACTGAGATAATGTGTATGTTTTTAAGACACTAAGTTTGTGTAACTTATATGACAGCAATAAAAAACTAAGGCAGCAGACTAGTCACAGTGTCAAACGCCTGTAATCTCAGTAGTTGAGAGGCTGACACAGGAGGCCTCTATGTTTGAGGCCTGCATGAGAAACCTTGTTTCAAAATAAAAAATTAAAAGGGCTTGGGATGTAGCTCAGTGGTTAAGTTCTCCAGAGGTCAATCCCTAGTAGGAGAGAGAGATGCAGTATGTGAAAATAAAGGAAGATAATGATAATTATAGTAATAATTAAAATAGAAAAGAACAAAATATGATAATGACAAAAATAGGGAAAGAAAGCATTTAGAAAACACTCATGAAAGAAACTTAAGGACAGACTTATTAAAAAAGAAAGAAAGAAAGGGAAAGAAAGAAAGAAAGCCATGGGAGTGGTGTTGCATTCTTGTAATCCCAGTACTTGGGAGGTTGAGACAGGAAGATCACAGGTTCGTGGCCAATCTCAGCTACTTAGTGAGGCCCTCTGCAACTTAGTGAGACCCTGTTTCAAAAAAAAAAAAACTAGGGCTGGGAGTGTAGCTTGCAGGTACAATGCCCCTGGGCTAAATCCCTAGTACTCAAAAACAAAAAATAATGATTTTAGAAGGATAAGAATATCAATTTTAAAACATTACAAGACTTGATATCTAGAGTTTTTAATACTATTTATTTAAGACAGTAATATTATCATAAGTTTAGAAAAATAAAATGAATCATTGGATCAGAATGGAGTTTACAAAGACCCACACAGAGTGACTCGTTTTATGTCAAAACACACACACACACACACACACACACACACACACACACACACACACTGCAATTCAATGGGGAAAATAATGTCAATAAAATATATCCATTAAAATTACCCAGTATGCATGTGAAATCATGTGCAACCTCATTATTCCTCAAAGAAAAGTAAAACTGAGAGTCTATTATATTCCCATCAGAAGGATTATAATTTAAAGGAATCATTATACCACATATGGACCAAGGATGTTGACATTTATAACTCTCAAGAATTTAAAATATTCAAACATTTCAGCATGGCAGTACCTAAAAAGTCAACAATTCATACAACCCATGCATTAACTGCACTTTTGACAGACATCCAAGACAAATGAGTTGATGTGTCCACTAAAAGATTGTTTGTAATAGTTTTGTTCATAATAATGGGAAAGTGAAAACCAACCACTCATCAATAATAAATTGGATATAAATACATAGCAATTGAAAAGAACTTTAAAAAGGAACTATTTTTACATAAAATATGGATGGATAATTGCATAACGATAGAAGTCAAACAAAAAAATATTCGTTCCTGTGTTTCTTTTTACATGAATTCAATAATAAACAATTTGGATTTTAGAACCCAAATAACAATTATTTTGGTGTGTGGAAGGATATTATTCTTTACACACCATGAAATATTTATACTTTGACCTGTGAAATATTTAAGTGGGGATATTCATATGTAAAATTTCATCAAGTCATACCCCTATAATCAATGTTTCTCATTCTTTAAAAAAGCAAAAGTAATATCATAATTAAAAAGCAACAAATAAAGTCAGTAGTTGTTTTTAAACTACATTATAAATTTACTATGAACTACATTATAAATAAAATTTGAAAAAATATTACTTACTAGGATGATACACATTTTCAAAATAAATTAAGACTTTTTGTCAATGCAATCCATTGTTGAAAGAAATGAGGTTTAAATATTGAAAGGAAAAAATCAAAACTATGGTTATTTATAGGTGGTATATTTTTATACTAAGAAAATATAAAAGTCTAAACAAGAAAATCATTAAAATTTATGAGAAGTTTTAGCAATGTTGTTAGTTGTAACTAGAAAATGTATATACAAAATTTATATAATAATATCATTTTAAATATATAAATTTCTATAATGTATATAGAAATACAAATACCAAATATAGTCAAACATCTTACTGAAAAAGCTAATGAAATATTATTAAAAAGCATGATAAAGCCAGGTGTGGTGGTACATGCCTATAATCCTAGTGAGTGGGAGGCTGAGACAGGATGATAGCAGGTTCAAGATCAGCTTCAGAAACTTAGCAAGACTCTATTTCAAAAATAAATAAGTAAATAGAACTGAGTGTGTACCTTAGAGGTAAAACACTTCCGAGTTTAATCCCCAATACCAAAAACAAAACAACAAAAAAGAGGGTAATACAAGATCTATGAAAGGATAAAAGAAATACCATGTTGAATGGAAAAAATTCAATATTTGGGAAATAATTTCCCCAAATTAAGTGATCAATCTAATATATCTTGAAAAAACTTCAACAAGATTTTTCATGAAGCTGTCCAAGTTTTCTTAAAGACATGTATAAAGAGTATGAGTTACCAAGTTAATTTCAAAAAGTAATAAACAATAGGAACTTGTCATTGACTAATTTAAAATTATAGTTTAATAGTAGAGTTAGTCAAATAAATATTTCTGCTACAAAATAGACTAGTAAAGGTAAAGAAAATCATGGGAATGTGGCATAAACACACTTCTGACTACACTTAAAGGTTGTTTTGGGCAAAAGTCTATGCATCAGCAAGGAAGAGATGTGCTCATCCTAATGTGATGCCAACACAAATGGCTCTCCATATGGAGAATGATACATTAGATGCCTACCTCATGTCATGCCCCAACGAAATTCCAGGTAGGTTAAATACTTACATGCAAAAACCAAAACATTGCAACGTTTATAAGAAAAGATGTGAAAGTCTTTAGGTTTTTCCTATAGAGGGTTGTTTGCATTTTTAAAAAAATGACAAAAAAATAACAAAACTATCTCAATAAAGTTAAAAGGAAATCCACAATCTGAAAGAGGTATATTTGCAATGCACCTAACTCATGAAATTCTTCTAGAAACACATGCAACATGTATGTAAGGAGAAATATAATGAATGTTAGATGTAGTGTTTCTTGAAACATTAGAAAAAAGTGAAATTTGGTAATGATATATACATATTTATACACACATATATACACATGTATTATACATGAGTACACATATATAAAGGGATACCCACATATACGTGTATATATTTTATTGACGTATTTATTGGATATATATATATATACACACACATAAATACACACATATATATAGATAGATAGATGAGTACTCATATATGTACAAATATTTTTGTAAAGCTATAATATGAAACTAAATTAATCTAATAATCAAAATATTCTTTACTTGAAATTATATATAATTAAAAGCAAAGGATCTCTGGAGAGAGTAGATTTCAAATATGTGTATAATGTTCCACTTTAATAAAAATTTCAAACAAAATTATATACTAACATAATATCTTAGTGGAATTTATATGGATTTAGTTATGTTTTATTCTATTATTATTATTATCATTAATTTCCAAAGTATCAAAATAAGCATACTTTGAGACACATGCTATACAGAATAATAAGTGTTCTTTACAAAAAATATTAGAGTAATAAGTATTCTGCTTCTTGAGCTGAACAAATTGAAAAAGGGAGTTAAAATTTAGAAAATATTACAAAATTAATTTAAGAATCCCAATAACATAATTCAAATAATAATTTAAAATTTTAAATAACATATATACACACAACACAATCACCTCAAAGCATTTATTACATGATTTATTATTTATGGTATCATATTAAGCCTTGACAATAATAAAATATTCAATTACAGTCACATCTATTGGGTTGTGTGTTTCAAAAGGAAAGAAAATATTCTACCTACTTTTAAAATTTTTCTGTAGTCCTAAGTAACATTGGCATTTGGCAGGAATTATAAATAAATAAGGAAGTCTATAACAAATATATACCAAAGATGAGCAGAAACACCTTTGTCAGTTTCAAAAGAGTTATGGTTATTCTTACTTAATATATATTAGTCATATTTTATACTATGTAAATGTGGTAAAAGTCACCTTTTTTAAAAAGTGTACCATTTAATGAGTTTTATCAAATGAATAAGGTAATAAAACAACATTCTAATAAGAATATATTTAAATTACCCAAAAAGTGATGAAATCAGTTATTTCATTTTTTTCCAAGACATCATCATAAAACATATAGCTCTATAAATATAACTATTTTCATTTAGCAAAATGCTTTATTGATCCATCTGTATTGATTTTCATCAGCAGTTAATTGCTTTTGAAAACTGAAAAATATTCCATTATTTAAAGGTACCATAGTTTACATGGTGAAAATTTGCATTTTTTTTCAGTTTGGGGCAATTATAAATAAAACCACAATAATTATTCATGTATAGGTATTTATGTAGACATATGTTGCCATTTCTCTTGGAGAAAAACATATAAATGGAATTGCTGCTTCATATGCTCAGTATACAGTTATCTTTATGAAATAAAGTCAAACTGTTTCCAAAGGACTGTACCACACTACATTCCCCAAACAATGTAGAAGAATTCCATTTGTTCTGCATTATTACCAAGCTTTAGAATTGTATCTCTAAGTTCTAGTAGATATGTAAAGTTATTGCATTATAAGTTTAAATTGTATTTTCTTCATGACTAATGATGCTCAGTATCTTTTCATGAGTGTATTTGCTTTAAAAATATGCTTTTTGTTCATGTTTTAGCCCTATAAATTAATGAGATATTTTTCTTCAATATTGTTGAAACAACAATATAGGTAGGATTAAAGTCCTTTGTCAGATATGTGTTTTTTCAAGTATTTTTTGCCAGTCAATGGCTTGTGTTTTTGTTTATTTGTTTTTTCTTGGTGGTACTAGAGTTTGAATCCAGGGGCATTTTACCTCTGAGCTACACTGCAACCCTTTTTTAAATGTTTTGTTCTGAAACAGGATCTCTTTAAATGGCTGAGAATCTTGCTAAATTGCTGAGGCTAGCCTAGAACCTAAGATCCTCCTGTCTCAGTTTCCCAAGTACTGGGATTACAAGTTTGCAACAGTACGCGCAGTCACATTTTTGTTTTTTATAGTTCTTTTTGAAGAGCAGACATTTAATTTTGATGAAGTTTGACATATCAGTTTTTCTCCTTATGGTGTAAGTTTTTCTTCTTCTAAGGAATCTTTACCAGACCTAAGCTACAAAACTTTATTTTTTCTTATGTTCTTACTAAAACTACTACAGTTTTGTTTTAATGTTAGGTCATTTTCTTTCAAGAAAAGTTTACCTAGCATAAAATTAGGGTAAAAGTTTATCTCTTCTTTCATATGGAAGTTTAGTTATTACAA
>PVLC010042209.1:0-13075 GCA_004027655.1 Graphiurus murinus
AGTTATGGAGTTATAAGTATGTAGCCTTTTAATATACAACAAGAAGTTGGAAAAGAGTGAACTGAAATCTTTAACTGTAAAATCTAGACCACTCTTTTACCCTCACCATGTTTTCTGACCAAATATTATTGAACTGGCCATTCAACCCAGGCTAATTGATGCAAATTTCAAAGTTAAGTGAGTGTGTAGGCATTTCATCAAGCCAAAATAACTTGCTTTTAGCATCCCAGGATTTTTATAGTATTTGTCATTTCATGAACATGAGATTAAAACTACAGTCTGCCTTTTTCCTTGGTTGTAAAATGATTCCCATTTACCCTTTAGAAAAGCTTTGTTTTTGTATGGTTACAAATTCACAAACTGTCCTCCTTTCTCTAACAATATATATTCTAGTAGGCTTCAAGGCCTTTCCCACACACTTCTAATGCTGAGACCCACTGGTTTTATTGGATTACCCCAATAGCAACATTATACTGTAAGCCTGTACATTAGAATGATGTATCATAGTAATTCTAATGCAGTTATTCTAGTATGATTTAGACTGTAATCCTAAAGCATTATCTAGATATAACACTAAAGCAATCTCTGAGGAAATTTTGTTCATTCCAGTAGGGAAAAGAAAGTCCTATTTCGCGCATGAATTATTAAACATGCACTTAAAGGGGCAGCAGCCCTTTTAATTTGGTGAAGCTTATTGTTTTAATTGGTAAAAATGACAAATGACCTAAAGCTTACTGTATCCAGAGCCAAGGAAAACAAAAGGAAGCAAAGAAAGCAAACTTGGGCCTAGACTGGAACTGTGTCTCTATAGGAGAGGAAACAATTCTAGCAATTCTTTGAAATAATTACCAATTACTGTCAGTGTTCTTTTTTGTAGAAGAGATCATAAACTTGAAGGCATTTTTCATAATTAGGGGATGTAAATATAACACTATTATTTTGTAAAACTCTGCTTCAAGAAAATATTGCTTTAAGGCCTTATAAGTGAACCTGTTGTTTATTTATTTCTGGTACTGCAGATGGAACCTGGCTGGGGGCTTGGGAAGCCTATATCTGAACTACACTCTAGCCCTTTTTATTTTGAGATAAGGTCTGGCTAAGTTGTTGAGGCTGGTCTCAAACCTGTGATCCTTCTATCTCAGCCTCCAAAGTACTGGCAACTGCACCCAACTTGGACCCGTTATTAAAGCTGATGCAAAATTCATTGGAATAGTGCTTGTATTAAGATGGTAACATCTAGTCTCCAAATATTAGTATTTATCATTTTATCTTGGTGGCATCTCTTTTATCACAGCTTAACCAGATATTAATAGGTCACAAGGCAATGGGGACAACTTCTGTTCTAGATCCTGACTCCTGAGAATATCCAGTCATCCTCACAACTCTTTGTTTCTTCAAAGCAATAGGTATAAAAAGTGTTACTAAATGCCTGGTACTGTGGTGCATGTCAGTAACAGTAATCCCAATACTTGGGAGGCTGTGACAGGAAGATCAAAAGTTCAAGGTCAGCCTCAGTAACTTAGCGAGACCCTCAGCAATTTAGTGAGACTCTGTCTCAAAATGGAAAATAAAAAAAGGGCTAGAGGTCTTCAGGTATAGCTCAGGGGTAGAACACTTCTGGATTTATTCACCAGTACCAAAAGAGAAAGTGTTAGTAAGTTGATAAAATATAAACAACTAAGAAAATTCAAACCCCAAATATGTAAAATCAGATGGTTGTTTCTTTTACCTTTTCAGTGTCTCTCCAATGTGAAATTTTTAAATCTGTAGGAACAGTCTTCACAGTCAATGACTAAGCAACTATCAGGCACATGGAAAAATATAAAGGGTGATTTTCCTACCTTGCTTTAGTGTAAGAAGTTTTCAAACACTCAGAAAAATTTGAAGAGGTTTGAAACAGTAGCCCTGTAAACCTACCTAACTTTAATGCTAATTAGAATTTGTACACACAGCCCCATCTCTTTGTGTACATATACACATACATGTGTGTACAGAACTATAATTTAGTTACTAAACTATTTGAAACAAATTTGAAGGTAAAACTACACTTTACCCCTAAATACTTTAGCATAGAGCTCCTAAACAATAGGACTCTCTCCTACATAATTAATGATATATAGGATATATAATTATCCCAACCAAGAAAATTAACAATAATTATATAATATGACCAGATATGTACTCTATTCAAATTTTCTCAATTGTCTTTATTTTCCAAGCCAGAATTTAATCAAGGTTCACATACTAATTTTTCACTAACAAATTCTGTAGATTTGTTTTAGGTTCATAACAAATTTAAGCACAGACTATGAAATGTTCTTATCCTTATCCCTTTGTGTGGCTATAATAAAATACCTGACACTGAGAAATTTATAAGGAACATAAGTTTATTTCTGATAGTTCTAGAAGCTATGAAGTTCTGGATTAAGGTGTTAGCATTTGGTGTCTGCTAAGGGCCTTCTTGCTGCATCCTACCATGGGGAAAGATGGAAGGACAAATAAAGGGATAGATACTGCGTCCTCACAGGGCAGAAGAGAGCAAGTCCATTATTACAAGGGCTTTCTGTAATAGAATGAATGATTCACTGCTGCCTTCCACAATGCCCTGCCTCCAAATACTGCCGTGTTGGGGATTAATTTTCTAACATTTATTTTGAAGGACCATAGCAGCCTAACATAATACATCTATACAAAATGTTCCTTTTAGTATCTTTTAATTTGCAACACCTTTGTTTTTAAATTATTTCTGGTGATATTTCCTATTGAGGTCCTACCATTTCATAGAAGGCCTCATATTTTGAATTGATTGTGGGTATTGTTATGTAACATGAAACCCTATCGACCTCATTTTCTGTGACCAGAAGATTTGTTCTAAGGGCTCCATTATATTCAAACTAAGCTCTTTTCCATAAGACTACTTTCTTCCTAGGAGATCCTTTTGAATTGCAACATATCAGGAGGCACATACATCAAATTGTCATAATATTAGTGATGTGAAGTAGAAACACTTGTTTAAAGTGGAAACCTGTAGATTTTCCCATTGTAGATGTCTAATTTGTCTGTGAAGTTTGTGAATTATTTTTGGAATGGTACTATGGGATAATCTTTTCCATATATATATATATATATATATATATATATAGAGAGAGAGAGAGAGAGAGAGAGAGAGAGAGCCAACTTTTGAATTTAGTGGTCTTCACATGTCTCTCCTAAAATAGTCATATGAATTGCAAATTGGTAGCTTAATTATTACATGATATTTTAACATTTTTATTAACTGAAATTTATCCATTGAAAGAAACTGGGTTCGATTTGTGTTTTCAAATGTACTTGGATTTTGCTTTTAGTCAGGCATAGTAAGACCTCCAGTAAGAAGATGATTGCCACTGGAGACATCTCTTGTTACAGTTTCCAAGAGGAAGGGCATAGCATCTCACTGGAGGCCACAGGGAGAGCTCAGGATCAGTGGGAAGGCACAAGGAATGAACAAAAACATGGGCTAGTCTTGATTGTGGATTATATGGAAAGAAATGGGGCAGGTGTGGTAGGCAAGGTGAGCAGTTTACAATTGTTTTATTGAAAAAATTCAGTAGGATGTGGGCTATAGGAGAGGTCCTTGGTTGTCTGGTAAAACAAAGGTATCACACCATCTCTCAGGTCTTCCATACTAGGGACTGTACTTTCCACACACAAACCCTGGGGGAATATATAAACACCATATCCAAACCTTAGCCACTAGTTTGCCTATCATAGTGGAACTGACAGGCACACTGTTAACTGTCTCTAGGAATCCTCTAACCCGGGGAGGGGCAGTCCCTATCTCAACCATTAGGCCCTAAGATGTCAAAGCATCATAAAGTATAGATGACTAAAAAGCATGGTAAATAGTATAATTAGGAACAAGTATTGTCTAAAAATTAAGGACCTAAATGTGAATGGGTTATATTTCTCTGTAAAGTTATTTAATAGTGCGTAATATCTCAGTGTATTAATACACATATAACACAAACTTGTGAACCATCTATCAATTAAGAAATGTTATGTTACATTTCCTAGCATATGATTTATCTATATTAAGGGCTGAATTATGTATGTTTTTAATCACCATAGAAGCAAAAGATATATTTGAATAATATATATTTGAAAAATATATCAGAAAAATCTTGTCAGTAATTTAAGTATAATTTTATTTTTTAGGGAAACCTAAATATTGCTTATTTAAGAACATCAGTAATTTTATTGTAGTTTAAGTTATTCTAGATAGTAGAAGAAGGGCTATAGATGTGCCAATGCTTTTATTTTAAAATATTGTGTTCACTTTATGTATAGTTTGTGTGCCATATAAATACTTTTAATATTGTCAGAGATAGCATTTGCTCCAAAACAAAGTTAAAAAAATGAATTAAAATTACCACCCAATATGCTTATTAGTCTTAGTAGCAGTCTTCTAATTGGCAGAGAGTGACAGTTCTGCACTTGAAAGACGTCAGTGGCAATGACATAAGATACACAGGATGTTAAGTGGCTTCCATCTGTGCAGCCCTGGAGCATCTGCCAGTGTGTATGATCAGGCAGAGGACACCGATACCAAGTGCTAAAAGCAGCAGTCTGACTCTCATCCTGTTGGATAAACAGAATATTTTTGGCTCCACCAATGTATCAGTGCAACTAAAATAAATTTGTACCAATCAAGTTGATTTCTAAAAATAGTTACAAGTTTATTTTTAACAACTGGGATGCTAATATAAAAATGACAAATGATAAGAAATAACTTTTCTCATATTTAAATGCTACTCTGTACTTTATATTTGCACAGTTTCAAAATATTTCTGTTCTGAATAACTATTTCTGTAGAAAGCTGGGACTAGCTTATGACCACCAGAGTCAGGATTCCCCATTAAGGTTTCCATATGCAAATTATTTGGTTAAGCGTGTTCTGTTTTTCCCATTTAATGTTCAATGCTCCATGCTTTGCATGCTATGGCCTTGTCATAAAGAGGTTTCAAAAAAGGAATATAAGTAAATCAACAGAAACTAATCATTTCTTTTTACAGAGATAGTCATTATTTATGAGTTAGACTTAACCTTATTCTAAGTCAAAGCATTAAGCTTGTTTTTAAAGATGTAAAGTGCAACAGAATAAAGTAAGAAATGAGGTAACTGAAAGAAAAATACTATTGTTTAAAAATGGGAAAATAGATTATATCCAGTGGCAAGGTTAATATGTGGATATCCCAACTCTAGTCAGGACTGGATCACAGACTAAGATGGTACATTTTCACGGCCAGAGCTAGAGAAGCTGGCTTAGTTATGGGCAACACAGCACCATTAACTGTGTAATAGTGGATAGTGGTGAGTAAAGCTTTTTCCCCCAATACTACTGTAATAATGTATCATAAAGTTAGAAGGTAGAAAGCTCTATTTTAGAGACTCTACATCCACCATTATTTACTTGATGACTTATAATTGATAGTCTCGTGTTAAAAACTTTCTAAGTACTTTTTCAGAAATTGCTAAATCATTGAAACAGTGGAAATAATAACAACCTCTTTTTAAAAACATTATGTAATTAGTCAAAGATGAGACCTATGGAAATCTATTCTCCTGTGGATTTCATTTTTATTGTTGTGAATAAAAAGGTATTCTTTGTTCTGGTAAAATGCCATGGTTAATTTAACCTTTGTTAAAATAAAGAAATAAGCCAGGTTTATTGATGGCTTTGATAGAGCCCAAGGCATCTAGATCTGTCATCATGGTTGGCAAGTCCTCTCACTCCATTGCAGCAACATGACACAAGGGAAAAATTGGAGCCTCTGGTTTGACACTCAGCCCCTAATTGATATTGTTGAATTTTATGTAAAACCTTTTACTTATGTTGAAAGGCTTCAAAAATTCTTTCTTCCACATTAGTTTTCCCTTTAGCGTGGATAAAATCTGGAGGCAATGTAGTGTGTTAGCAAATGCAGAGATTTGCAGCTCATCCTGCTAGACTTCCACTATTTATTAACTGGTTGATCTTGAGAAACATGTTTAAGTACTCTGAGTTTCTGCATCCTCATCCTGGAGATGAAGACAGGGATCCTTCCTTTGATAGCGTACACAGGAAAAAGCATGTTTAAAATGTATGACACACAGCAGGTACTCAGTGAATGGTCACAGGGCTTTATCTTGTACTGTCATGATTGATATTGTCGATACATTTTTATTCAAGATATTTCTAGCTTTCTTTCTCTTCTTTACTTTAGGAATATTAAACATTTCACAAAACTTGACAACTGAGAAAAACCTTGGTGAGTAATAGTTTAGTGGCATTACTAGTTTAGACAACAGAATATACAATATTTAAAAGACACATCAGAAAAGTCCTTAGGTTGAGGTGAGGGAGCAGAATTTGCCACTTGCTTAGTTTATTAAATGCATATAAATCCTTCAAGTCATTCAGCAGTACCCACAGATCTAAGATATTTTTTAAAGCACTTCTCTAATCAAAAATATTTGTTTCACAGACACTAAAAGTACAAAATGATTAATTTAACTCCCACAATTAATTGGTATTAAATTGACATTATACATTAATACAAATATTGCTATCTCTTAGCTCAGGACACCTTCTCTATTCCATGGTGTCTCTACATGGACTTCTGTATTCAGATTCATCAGTAACATGTCACATGCTGCTACATCTTTTTGCTAACTCAATATGAATGCAAATTGGAAATTTTTATTTCTTTTGACAGAAGAAATAACTTAAGTGTTGAGCAGTTAAGAATGTGAATTAGAGATACAGCATACAAGTATCTGGAAATGCTTCATTAAAAAATGTAATATCAATTGATGTAACCACATTATAATAAAAATACATATGAATCACAAGATACTTTGTCATATATACATTTCCCACTTTATTGACAGGAAATATAAAGAGGGAATCATGAAACCAGGAAGTCTCTCATAATAATTGTTATATCTAATAACTATATTACAGACCATATTGGATGTCATTAAGAAAAGGAAATGTGGTAGAGCAAGAAAAGTAGGATCTTTGAAGTCACATAGACACATTATTAAATCCTATTTCTTTCATTTTGGGGCTGTATAATGTGTCCAAGCTATTCATTTCTTTGAATTTTAGTCTCCAGTTCTGTGCAGTGGAGCAAATAATACCTACTTATCAGCTTTAATATAAGAATTAATTATGATTTTTCAAAGTATTTAGATAGATATGCAGCAAATCATTAGTTTAATTCATTGGCCCCTGAAAATAACTGCATTTTGAAAAATCCTGAAACAAGAAGAGAGCTAATAAAACTTACATGTGCTTTGGTCAGTTAATGTGAACAAAGTTTATTGATATTTCACATATTTTCACATATTTATATATGCCACATGTATAAATATGTGAATATAAGCATATATGGTATAAATAAAACATATATGTGAAATATATATGAAACATATATGTGAAAATTCAATTTTGATTTTTAATACTTGCTTATACTCAGGGCCAGATATTTTGTTTTCTTAAATATTTTTCTGACTTATTTTTTATTTTGATAATGAATAAATATTATAATGATGTAAAAAGTAAAACAAGAAATAGATTAGTAAGGTTTTGTATTTCTATACTTATGTGCATTATATTGTGAAGATTTAAAACATGCAAAAAAAAAGCTGAGAGTAAGCATGGAATCCTTATATAATCCACAAACTAAATATAAAAAATACCAAGTTTGCCCCATGTAAATAAAATATATACTTCTCATTTATTTCTTGATTTTTCTTTGATTAATTAGTAAAAGGAAAATTCTCCACACTATGCTCATAACTACTTCAGTTTACAGTTTTATAAGTATAAATAGTTACAAAAACATTATCATGTATACAAACACTTCATTCTTTTTTTCTAGATTTAAATAAAGAAATGGAATTCTGAGTACAAGTAAATTTTGACTATATTGGGCTCTAATCTACAATTATATTCAATCATGTTGTAGGCCCAAGAGATTTCTTTATACTCATTTTAGTGAGAATAATTATTTGTAGCTCTGTAACTATATAAAATACTATTGTCAGAGCTTAACACTAGTTTACAGAACACAGAATTCAGTAAATCAAAGACAATTTTTAAAGCATGTATATTTTATTCAATAGAGCATCATAAAATAGTAAAATATCATAGATTATTTTGATATAATTTAAGATATAATACCATTTATTTACTTGATTTACAGAAAGATTTAACTCATACTTATTCTAACTTTATACTAAATAGCATATAGATCAGATCATTTGAAATATAAATCAATTAATAATATACTTATTTGTCATTTCTAGTAGAAATTTTGAGTTCTTGAAAAATTTTTATCCAGATAATTTTAATTGCATGAGTACTCTTATTAAGCCATCATTATAAGGGCATACAGACAAAACTTGTACTGAAATTTATATCCTAGCAAAGGGTAATAGTGATGTTGACAACATGTTCTTATTCATGTCCCACAGAGAACATTGTTTTTCCTCTCTGTTGGTTTATCTTATTGGATATGTATACCTTCTAATATATTCTTGAATGAATTAGTAGCAAAGCATTAGCCAGACATGTTATTTATTTTTCTTGAGGTTAAAAAATCAGGAGGTGGTAGAAGATAGTATAAATGGCATAGAAGTTATGAGATATAGATTCTAGTTGGGCATTGCCAGCCAGGGACTATGTGACTTTGAGTTAGTCACTTTAGCTGTCTGAGATTTTGTATGTTCATCTACTAATCATAGATAATCAGGTCTGTTTGCCATCACCCATTATAATGGGTTGCTTTAGGAATAATACAAGTGATGTTTGTTTATATTGTGTTACACAAGCATTAAGTATTAGTGACATAATTTTTTTCTAATATTTCAGAGTACAGTGTGCATGTCTGGAAAACTCCGATTAGTAATACTCAACCAAATTGTCCAAAACAGTTTATATCATTTGAAGTTTTTTTTCTCTGCAATTTCTTAAAGATTAGCTGATAATTATTTTTAAATCCACTTATTTGAGTCATGGATATAGAAGAAACAGGCTATCAGGATATTACTTTGTTCTTTATTAACTTATGCTTATAGAAATCAAAATTGAGAAAAAATACCTACTTCTTCTCAGGCTAGTTGTGAATGATCATTTATTCTCAACTTTGTCATTCACCAAGAAAATTTATATTAAGAAATTAACTTCATTCACTGAGTGAGACTCAGACTTGAGAAAGAGTTAAGTATATTAACACATATAAAACACAGAGTAATATTCAGAAAATCCATGGAAGCATATAAGAATGATTTCCTGTACTCTCTCCTGAAGTCAACTGTAATGGGATGTTCAAAGTCTTCTTTCTGTCTGAGGTCCACCCATCAGAGATGTAACCACACTGATAAACTTCCCAGGTCCCTCCATCCTCCTAAGGCTCCCTTTCTCTAACTTCCTAGGCAAATGCCAGAGAAGTATGTGGGCTGTGCTCTCTCAACTTCTATCTCTGTTCAGTTTCACAGAAATTTCTACTTAGAGTGTTCTGTTGCTCCTGAATGCCTTTCTTTCTTCCTTCCTTCCTTCCTTCCTTCCTTCCTTCCTTCCTTCCTTCCTTCCTTCCTTCCTTCCCCTTCCTTCCTTCCTTCCTTCCTTCCTTCCTTCCTTCCTTCCTTCCTTCCTTCCTTCCCCTTCCTTCTTTCTTTCTGTGGTACTGGGGACTGAACTCAGGGGCATTCTATCTCCCACCTACATCCCCAGTCCTATTTTTTATTCTTTATTTAGAAACGGGGTCTCACTAAGTTGCAGAGGCCCTCACTAAGTAGCTGAAGCTGGTCGTGAATCCGGTTCCTCCTGTCTCAGCCTCCCAAGTACTGGGATTACAAGAGTGCACCACCATGCCCAGCTCTCCTGAATGCATTTCTAATAAAATAATTTTAGTGACTTAAAGTTTTTATAAATAAAATACAAGTTCTAGCAATTCACTCTGAAAAATAGCCTAATTAATCAGAAAAATGCCTAAGAGATAAGAATTCAAGTTAATACATTAGAAGTTGAAAAATTTCTTGGCTATTCTCTTCACATGGGGTCATAGGATGGAAGGGAACAAATCTACACATAAAGTGGAATCTTGTTGAATTTTTATCTGTCTACTAGACTAGAAATGATAAAAATAGGCATTTGTGTTGAGAGATAGGATAGTCATTATAAAAATAATAGAGGAAAAGATAATCATTATTTTTATACTGGAATCAACACATACAGGTTAAATTACAAAGAAGCAGAGACAAAGAAGAATAAAGACTAAGAGTGATTTTTCTTTTCTCAGAAAATATGCCTGAAAAATATATATTACCATGAATATTTATTTGAGTAAGCAAATGCACAGCATTTTGGAGCCATGATTTCTTGTTATTTTTGTTGTTGTTGTTGTTTTAATTTTATATGTGCAAACCAGTGGCAACCCATCACAGACTTACATGTGAGCAAAATTCTGAATGATGCAGGCCCAGAGCACAACTTCTAGCTGCCTTTCTCTGTGTCACCAAGTGCCCTTCATGGGGACTTGGTGATTCTCAAATCTTTGATCTTGTTTTAGCTTTTGAGGGCACAGAGACAAGGCACTTCTTAAATAATGCAGCTAGTGCAATCTCCTAGACAAATGGCAAATTAATCAGTCTCTACATCCTTGTTTTTTTGAAGACTTGTGCATTTTAAGGAAGATAGAATAATTGTTTAGTGACTCGGTGGCATTGATTTTCATTCTGGATGGTGTTGGCTGGGTCTGTGTCAGATCATCGGGGAGAGATCGCCTCTGCATAGCTAAGTAACAGAGGAAAGGAGGAGGTGCTTCCTATTTCATATTCACCAGAAGAAAACCAATCTTTAAAGAGTTTTGCATGACCTTGCCTTAAGAATAACTCTTGGTCCATTGCACAAATTTTAGGAAATAAGGACAAAGATCTTTCACAGTAAAGTTATCAACAGGATATCTGAGCTTCAGTGGTACAAGCAATTCTCCACCTGGGACCATGTTAAAAGAAAAATAATACTGAAACAATATGAACCAGTGATGGAAAATATTCTATTGATATCTGTAGTGAATTTCAGGGCTATGGTTAAGTATTTTTAGAATAGGACAATCAAATCAAATGAACATTACTTGCTTCATCTGACAGAGAGTGCAAAAGTTTTGTGTTTTCGGAAGTTCTGTTTAAGTTAGGTAGCCTGCTATTTTATGAAAGTTTAACTGAAGATTCCATTGACTAAATACTAAATTGGTTACAGTTGAAATGCCTCTTCTTAGTCCCAAGATAGCTATCCACTCTGATATTTTCCAGATGGGATTCTCATACATTTGACTTGGACACTAAATTGCTTTAAGTTTATATCCAAATTTCTCTAAACCTTTTCCATTTTGCTGAAAGGTTGATTAAACATTGTTCACTTTTGAATCAGGTTCTTCTTTTCAACATAACCAACCTTATTTATTCCCCAATCCCTAATTTATTTAGTTTGTGTAGACTTTGGCATCAAGGATTCTGTAAATGAAATGATGTGTTTTCAGTGACTTCAATCTTTGTAAAGTGAAATCTATAATTTTTGTGCTTCACAATGGTTGACTTTATTTTTTACAAGAATTCACAGTGTCATATTGTGACAACTCATTGAATGACTCCAGAGAAATATATGACTCAAAAAGATTTTTTTGCCTTGATTTTTTTAGATAAATGCTACAGCAATTCCCTCTTTTAATGATAACTAAATGATTCGAGTCAGTGAGCTGTTATATAGCTGAAGGAAAGAGAGGAGCTGTGTGTATTTTGCTGGAATGAGGCATTTGTGAGATTTGGACCTTCCAAATCTACTTGATAATTTTCTTCTAAATATAGTCATCAAGGGCTGTTAAGTAAATATATCAAAGATACAAAAAAAGAACTCTTGCATAATTACCAGTGATTCTTGTTAGGATGTTACCATATTAAAGAAAACATGATATGTAATTGAAGAGTGTACAAATACCTTTATACCAAGTTGAATCAAGACCTGTTTAGAAAACCATTAGCCATATTTTATGTTTTTGTGTTGTCCACATCATCAAAATAGTAGTCCCATGATACCAAACAGTGGTTTGGTCATATTCATCAGATCAATAAAAATGGAGTTAATATTATCTGCCTGTCTCTTTGAATATTATTTTTCAGAGAAGAAAGGAAGCATTGAGATTTCTATATGAATCTCTAATAATTTATAAATAGTGCTTATTTGTGTGACTTAAGCTCATTGTTTCCATTAATCAATTATTATTTCAGGGAATCTCTCAACTATGAGACCATAGACAGATGTTTTTTATAGAGGAAAGAGGGTAGACTTTAATTTTATTATCTGCCAAGTTATATTGTGCATTCACATTTTATCCTGGTGTTTAATATTATAGCTTCTTTTGCCACACTGCAAATATTATCTTATTTAATAAGAAAAATAAGTCATCAAGAATACCTCCACAAGCCAGGCGTGGTGGTGCACACTTGTAATCCCAGCATTTGGGAGGCTGAGACTGGAGGATCCAGGTTTGCAGCCAGCCTCATCTACCTAGTGAGGCCCTCTGCAACTTAGTGAGACCCTGTTTCAAAATAAAGAATAAAAAATAGGGCTGGAGGTATAGCTTGTAAAAAAAAAAAAAAAAAAAAAAAAGAATACCTACACAAAGTCATATAATAGGACATCAAAAACATTTGAAAGAGTATAAGACTGGTGTCTTTGGGTATGTTAGACAATGACATTTTAAAACAAGATTATTTGGTATTCATTTTATCTTTGTGATAACAATGAAGTGTTCTAGACTGGTGAGTAATGACTGCATTGAGGACAGCAGTCAAAATAACTATGTGATTCAAATTGACTCTGGCTTCTTTATTCTTGATAACAGATTTCAGAACCTATTGGATTATAGGGGATGGGAGGGGTGGTAGAAAGCAGAGGGAAAAGAAGAAAGGAAAAGTAGGAGAACCAATGTAAACTTGAAAAGATTTACTTTGAACTCAACTGCTTGGCAATATACTAGCATAATAGATG
>PVLC010042210.1:0-13047 GCA_004027655.1 Graphiurus murinus
ATTTTAAAGAAAAATCTGTAAGAAATGTAGGTGAAATCAGGACATATTCGGATAAAGTAAAAGTATAAATTACTCCTTAAAAATAGCTAAAAGTCTTTAAACAGAATCGAAAAATTTAAAAAATAGAATCTTGAACCACAAGGAAAAAAAAGTGGAAAGAAGTACTTAGTTACCTGACTTAGCAACTTAATTAACTAGGTACTAGCTACCACAACTCACTCTGTATTTGTAAAAACTTGATAATTGTATAATTATTAAAAATCAAAATCTTAATGCAAATACCACCCTTCAAAAAGATTTCTAGGTACAGATGATTTTGCTGGAGAATTCCATCAAATTTATAGAGTTAACACTAATTCTATATAATTCTTCCAGAAAAGAGGAGAGACTACCTCACAATTCATTTATGAAGTTGGTATTATCATTATACCAAAATCAGGCAAAGATAGAAGAAAGAAAAAAAAAGAGAAAGAAGAGAGGGAGGAAAGGAGTAAAAGAGGAAGGAAGATTAAATATCAGTGTTGGTTATAAATAAATATAAAATATCCTTGGCAAAATATTACCAAATTAGCCTGGCACAGTGGTGCATGCCAATAATTCCAGCACTTGGGAAGCTGAGACAGGAAGATTACAGGTTTGAGACCATCCTTGGCAACTTAGTGAGAGCCTCAGCAACTTAGCAAGACCCTGTTTCAAAATAAAAAGGGCCGGGGGTATAGTTTAGAGGTAGAATATGCCTGGGTTCAATCTCCAGTACCACACCAAAAAAAAAGTTAACAAATAAAGTTTGGTAATATATTCTTTAAAAGTCAGACACATTGACCAAGTGCATTTTATTCCAAGGATTCCACACTGATTCAGTGTTCAAAAATCAGAGTAAAGTCACCATAACAAGAGACTAAAGAGAAATCACGTTTATAGCAATACAGAAAAGCATTTGGCAAAATTCAATACCCATTTATGATACAAACAAAACTCTCAGAAAACAGTTATAAAAAGGAAATTCCTCAATGTGATAAGGAACATCTACAATATATCTGTAGCTGACATTATATTTAATGCACCAACCACAGGACTGGAAGAGAAGTATTAAAGAGTAGAGAGAGAGGAAGATAACAGCCATCCTGATTCTGGTACTGACATGAAAAGGAGACAGAAAAGAGCTAGATCAAGAGACCACTCACTCGTGAGCATCTGAAAAGGAGATGGGATCATGGATACAAAAGCATCTACATCGATCTGGGAAAAGTCTAAGACCATGAGTGACAGCAACCTTCTTCCTTGGATGTGGCATAAGGAACACAGCACCTGGCATTAGATGGTGAGTTACACATACACAAGACAGGTACCTAAGTGGGTGAATCTTATAGAACCTTGAAGCTGCAGAGTGGTGCAGAGGCCCTAGTCCTGAAGAGTTGATGGAGGCTCTGGAGCAAGTCACAGGTGAGGACAGAGAGTGAGCCAGCTCCTAGAAACCTTAGAACCAGAGACCAGAGCTTTTAGGGTCCTTCAGGAGCAAGAGCTGGGGCAATGTCCAAAAGAAATAAGAGACATTAGCCATGCACCATTAAACACCATTGCCAGAAGCACAGAGATGATCCACGACAAATTCTCTCAAACTAGGTGCACCTTAACTAAGACAAAGGAAGATAAATAAGATATCTATGCATGCATGCCCGTGGTCCACGAACCAGATACCATTCTGGGAAGAAGTAGAGGAAATGAAGTTTCCTTTAGAAAGGTAGGAAACAACCCTCAAGGTATGTGAACTTTGAATGAACTGAGAAGTTACCCAAATAAAACTAAATGTTTGTTCTGAAACATGTCTTCTATAATAAAAATTTTAATTATTTTTATTTGTAAAAATCTCTCTTCATCCACCATGAAGAACTTGAAAGCTCAAGAGCAAAAACACCAATATTGTCCCCAGAACATTTTGTGAGATCCTTTAACCCTGGTATAATCTACAGATGCATGTAATACAAGTTCCTGTCCTAAAGGTTATAATAGAATTCAAGTGGCAACACCTGAATTTTATTAAAGATTTGACAGGAGAATACGAATATGTGGAAGGCTTTGCATGGTTCCTGTTAATGATGGCCACTGCTCAAAGCATTCAGCACCATGCTACAAGGGAGAAGGGAAATTTTCTTCTTCATGTGTTTCAAGATGAATCGTCTTGTTAAAGAGGGAAATTGCACCTGTTAAAATTAATTTCTACTACTGCTTAGTTTAGAGTAACCACTTTTCAAAAGAATCACTTTCTAGTCCTGGAAGCTCTAGAGAATTTCTCCACAAGCATGTCTACATTTTGAATATGCACTAAATCCTCAGGAAAACTGGCAAAGAGGGGTACATCTTCTGTGACTTTTCAAACACACTCCTAGGTACACACCTAGCTTGTGTTCAGGCAAACAGCTTTGATGGTAATAATTATTAAAATATCTCCCCATAAAGTAACATGGTTTAGCAGAACCCTTTTGAAATGGACAATTTGATCTGGATATTCAGATACAGAGTGTTCCAGGATGTAAATATAAGTTTTTTTAAACACATATACTATGTCCAACATATGATTCTGACCCATCTCTCATCTTCAACTACCTATTATCTATCAAATAACTTGAAAGTTCATTTGAATTTCTTAATTCCTTTTTGAAGTCTAAACCAATCTTATTATTGCTTCTCAGATGTCTCGCAAGCATCTCAGGTTTAATATATTCAGAATTGAGTGGTTTTTATTCCAAGATCTCCAAAGTTCCTTCTCTGCTGTTCAGTCTCCAACCATCAACCACCCAGGCACTCAAACCAGTAACCAAGGAATCATATCTAATATCATACTCTCTCTTATACATCCATACCCATTATCAAGTTACATCAATCTCATAATCTAATTAAATCTTAAATCCACCTTGTTTTCTCTGCAAACACTACCACCATCCTGGCATAATTCATTGCAGTTTTCACCTGATCTTCTAGTCTCATAACCCGTCTCCCTCATACCCATATAGATCTACCAACCCATTCTCTGTAACTACCAAAGCGATCTTCTAACCACACTCTCACTCCCTCAGGCCAACTCCCACAGGAATTCTCATTGGGCCTGAATGAAACAGAAACTCCCTATCATTGCCCTTTAGTAGATCCCATGACAGGCCCTACCTACCTCTTCTCCTCCATTCCCTCGCCCCTTCATCACATACTTTTCTCAGCCAAGCTCCAGGTATTTTCCCTTCGCAGGGTCTCCATGTAGACACTGCTTTTCCAACTCTTCCCAAGATTAATCAACTTTCATCAACCACCAAGAAACGGTTCAAATTTTTCTGTATCAAGAGGGCCTTTCCTGATCTTGTGTTATGAACTAAGTCACCCATTCTACTTTAACCTAATGCTTTTCTGTAAGAAAAATCGACCCAATGTAGAATTAGTTGTTTGTTTGATAATTCATCTCCCTCCCTAGCTTCGAATTCTATGAGAGTAGAGGCAGTTTTGTACACTGTTTCGATTCCGAACTGAAGCACTAAAAGTGTTTAATTAGAGTGCTTAATGAATAAGTGAATGAGTATGGAATAAGGAGTATCTGCTACCTGAGATGGGTAATATTAATAATTTAAAAGGATAAATTAGCATGGTGTGGTAGCACACGCTTGTAATCCCAGTACTTGGGAGGTTGAGACAGGAGGATTGCATATTCGCTGCCAGCCTCAGCTACTTAGTGAGGTTCCTTGCAACTTAGTGAGACCCTGTTTCAAAATAAAGAATAAAAAAATAGGGCTGGGGGTGTAGCTCAGAGGTAGAATGCCCCTGAGTTCAATCCCCAGTACCGCAAAAAATAATAATAATAAAATAAAATAAATAAATATATAATTATATAAATAAATGTATAAATTAAACAAACCAAAAGACCATAAAATAAAAGTGTTTTACCCTAGAATTTTAGAAAACAACACACACAACTAACTTCTGTACAACCTAGGCAAGCCCAATCAATAAACACTTAAGTGAATAATTAAATAATCAATGACACACAAGGCATCAAAATATACATATGTTTTAGGAAACTATCTCCATAACCATAAAAATTAGTCATCTTGGTGACCAATATTAACATAGTGGTAGTAAAATGTGTCATATGATTGTAAAGAATACATGTTGTTTTTTAACTAATTTATTTAAATATATTTGTAGTTAAATATATTTCAGATTTATACATTTATAACTTATATTTGTAACTCAAACATATTTAAAATTTAGTATATTAAATATATGTAAAAAATAAATTTTTAAATAGCCTTCTGCGGATTCCCTAACAGGGTTCTCATGGGGGGAGAAAATGAAATTCAGGCTAAGATGCCAAAATGTTTTTCTAAAGACAAATAATTCTAACAAATATGTCCTCACACAAATTACAGGCAGAATTTTACAAGTGAGAAGAGTTAAATCACTGGCAAGTATAATAAAATCTTAGACCAGCATTCATATTTTACTATTGTGGATACTGACAGTAAAACTCGGTAAAGGGTATAAAATAATTTTTTAGACTGGACCAATTGGAAAACTATGAATCATTTAATTTGAAAAGAAAACTGACTTTTCATTTAGAGAATTGTTTCTATTAGTAGAAGCAGACTCAACATTTTAGTGCACAAAATGATAATAATTTTGCCTTAATCCCACTATTTAGCCAATTTAAATCTCCTCTGATTAAAGATAAGTCCGCATTTTAGAGATCAAAGCTTCTTTGCTGGTTGATTAGTTTCTTGGTCCTAATTTTACACTCTTAGACAAACCATACAGTCTTCAAAAAAATCTAAATTATAAAAACAGGAATGCTACCTCTCCCAACATAGAGAAATTAACAATTATCCTCACATGAGATCACATTTCCAGTAAACAATAAATGGTAGTCAAATCACACATTCATTACCACACTCTGTACCCTGTGGCTGGAATTCCCTAGTTCCTTATATTACCAAGACCCCTCACATTGGTGACCAAGCTGTGCAAATGCTGCTGTTTCTATGAAAGACTCTTCAAACCCCAGAATCTGTCACAAAGATCTCCTCTTTTACTATCCCATCTTTTAAAATATACCATTCATGTTATGGGGGGATTATTTCAAAATAGCTCTTCAAAATACATAATTCTACAAATGAGAAAACATTACTTTCCTTAAATATTTTTTTTTTTATTCCTGACTAACACATACAGAAAACAAGACTCAGGATTTGTGAATCACTCGGGACAGTGCAGCCCAAAATTGATTTGGTTCCAAAATGCATTCTTTATTTTTCCCTATTTCTAGATAATATTTCCCTCCTGAAATATTATTTTGACCCTTTTTCCCCAAGTCCAAGGACTTCACTTCTACTTTTCCATGTGGAACTTGAGCACCTTCTTTAACTGATTCAATTTCTTCTTTGCCATGCTCTCTTGAACTCTTTCATAAAATTATAAATAATATGCAAATAACACCAAGATACACATCTTCTCTGGAGGCCAGCAGCATTTGTTCACAAAGGGTGAAATCCATGTTACTAACCTTGCAGAGTATCCAGGACAGAGGTTGGAATTCACCAAACACTTTCTCATATGATTGACGATCTCTAACACCTCCTAGAAGATTTAAGAAAGACTCCACATTTGCCATTTCCACAAATTCTGACATGTGAGGGATTCACAGTCTCCAGACCAATTCTGAAACTCTATGATACCGATTCAATTTCTTACAATGTGAATATTTTCAAGTTTCTTTCTCTTTTCTTTATAGTGAAAGTTTTAGGAAGTTTATATGAATTAATAACAATCCTGGTCTCTATGAAGCCAATCTAGCTTTGAACATGCTTTTATTGATCTTTCAGGTAAATCTACTGTGAATGTTATGAGCCAAGCCCAGATCACCAACTTCAAACAGAATTGCAGGTACCTGTAGAGAGTTATGCTGGCAGACAGGCTTTTACTAAAGCCAGCAGAGCAAAGGTGAGGATAAAAAAAAAAGCTACTTAATTAACATTTTAGATATGTTGTAGGTTGAGTGATTTAAGGCAGCTTATTAAACTCTCCGTGTTGCCTCCTGGAGGGTATCATTTTTCTTTCTTTTCTATTTTACAGATGTAATCAATTTGTTTCTAATAACTGAGCACATTAGCATAGGGAAGATTTTTAAATATGCTGAGGTTCTTTTTATATTTATTCTTATGAGTCAGTTAACTTGTTTGAAGATATCAAATAATGTTACTATAGCTAATACAGTAAGGGGGGAAGGCATTTTCTCCTATTTGAACTTCTTAGAAACAGAGAACATACCTCAACTACAAAAGGAAGTACATTCATTTCCTATTTTTGCATATGGATAAAGAGAATAATAACATGTCCACCCATCCCTATCATCTACAAAATTCATATGACTATGTGGAAGAGTTCACATCATTCCAACATTTTTTCCAGGTATCTAAACAGACTCAAGTCATAAGTGGTGGGGGAAATAGAGTCAAAGTTTTTCCAATGGAATCAGTATCACATAGCTTTGTTTCTTGGCCTAGATCAATTTTTGAAGCTGCACTCTCCAAATAAACCATAAAATTACTTGTAAATTCCATATTAAAAATACTGCCAACCATGTTAGATCAAAACCTCCCAGTGAAAATCTCAGATCAGTGATATACATCATAGTGGTTAAAGCAAAGAGCCTTGGATCCACAGTGTCTGAATTTGAAAACTGGCTCTATCACAAAACTAAAGTGTGTGACTATGGGAAACTCACTGCCCCCCTTTTCTGAATTTCCTCATCTGTAAAATGTGAACAGCTACAATAACCACTTTACCAGGTTTTTCCTTAAACAAAGGTACAGCATATCACTGGGAGAAATACTTATTTCTTGCTAACTTCCCATCTAGCATTACATGTTCCTCTGCTCCAAGACCACTAAAGTCCTGAAAGGAATTTTACCTTCTCATTTCAAGCTAGATTTCACTTTCTGACATAAAACTTGCTGACATAAAAGTAAACAGACTATCAATAAAATTATATTTTTAAAAATTCGTCTACCACCTGGACTCAAATATTATCAGCTCTTGGGTAAACTTGTTTCATTCATTTTCTCTTCTTTTTCCATACTGTGATGAAGCTATATATTACATTTCTTTATCTATAGCTATTTTATTTTGGTTCTCTAAAAGATAACACCCTGTTTCAAAAGTAAAAGCTAGATATTTCTGGGAGGAGAGTGGCACAAAAGGACAAAATAGAATCTCTAGCAATCATCCTTCCATAGAAACATCAATCTGCACAATTATGCATGAATGAAAATACCTTTACGAGATCTAAGGAAAGGTCAGAGATCACAGTGCTTGGTGAAAGCACAATAATAAGAAAGGTTGCATTGAAAAGTATAGGAAGGGCAATGTTACATTACCTAAGTCATACACCTCCCCTAACCCCAAACAGCACAACATGGAAAAACGATGTCATCCATTTGCAGAAAGGAAAGTAGGCAGGGTACCTAAGTGGACCTGCCATAGTAAACCTCAGAATTAGCCAGATCTTTATGGCCCTTGACTTCAGCAGAGGACCTATGAACTAAGCCTCCAGATCTGCCACAGTACCTGGCAAAAACTCACAGGCCCTGCAAGGAATGCTTGATCTCCAGTTCACATCGCCTACCAGACACTACAGTAGTAGTGGGCTCTGGACAACCCTCAGTGGCTACAGGCTTCAAGCACACGTCAGCACTGCACCAGCTTCAGGAGCTATGGGATTCTAGCCAGGTGTCATGTGGCCACAGTGGTCCTGGGCTAAGTGTGCCCTCTAGTGTTGCAATTACTGCAGTAGTTTCAAGTTTAGGGACATACCAAACAGTCTGAGTAGAATCTCTTGTTTGCCTCACTCTTGGTTTCCCAGACAAAGCCAATCTGTGAAGTCTGGAATGAGTGCATACTCCTTTTAGTGAGTAAACATAAACTCATGACCTCAAGGAGCAATAATAACCAAGCAGGCATGGAGGTCACCAAATGATCAGTTACTTAATTGTAACTGACACTTAATTTTGATCATTTGGTGAAAGAAATAGAGATGTATGAACTACCTAACAAGGAATACAAAATAATGGTTTTTAAGGAATCTAAGCATATTTCAATAAAATACAAAAAAATCAAAGAAATGAGAAAAGCAATTATAAAAATGAAAAATTTAATAAAGAGATTGAGATAATAATTTAAAGAAGAAAACAGAAATCTCAGCACTGGGGATGCAATGAATAAAAGAAAACTGCAATAGAGACAATCAAAACAGAATTAATTAAGAAGAAGAAAGAATCTGTGAATTCAAAGACAGATTATCTGAAAACATACACTCAGGGGAGAAAAAAGGAATGAAGAAAGCTTGCCATTTTTGTGGGACAACATCTAAAGCAAATGTATAAGCCATTGACAATCAAGAAGAAACAAGGAAAGATAAAGGGTGTAGAAAGATTACTTATAGTAGTAAGAGAAGACTTTCTAAAACTAGAGAAAAATATAAATGTTCAGATAGATAAAAGTCAAAGGTCTTCAATAAGATTCAATTCCAATAGCCTGACCTCAAAACATAGTATAATCAAACTCAGAAATCAAAGAAATGGAGAGTGTTCTCAAAGCTGCAAAAAGAAAAAGAAACGAAATGAATAACACATAAGGGAGTTTGTTATGTTTATCAGCGTAAACCTTACAGACCAGTAGAGACTAGGATTCAAAGTGCTGAAGGAAAAACTGCCAACCATCAATTTTGTACTCAATGAATCCCCCGGGTTTAATCCACAGTACCACACACATTGGGAAGTTCATCACCACTAGCCCTGTCTTAAAAGAAATGCTAAAGGGAGCTCTTACAGCTGAAAGTAAAAAGTACTAATGGGTGACACAAAGACATCTGAAAGTATAAAATTCACTGTCAGTAAACAGTCCAATGTAGATTACTCAAATACTCTAACTGTGGTGTGTGACTCATTTTTATCCTTAGTACAAAGATTTAAAAAACATTAAAATAATTATAAGCAGTAACTTTAAGAGATAAACAATATGAAATGATGTAAATCATGACAACAATGTAGAAGATGGAACAATCTTCCATGCTCTTGGATAGACAGAATATTGTCAAAAGGTCCATTCTTCCAAAAGTGATCTACAAAGTCAATGCAATCCCTATCAAAACATTAGTGTCATTCTTCCCAGACCTAGAAAAATCAGTCCTAAATTTTATATGGAGAAACAAAAGACTCAGAATATTGAAAGTAATTCTCAGCAATAAGAACCATGCCAGAGGCATCACAATTTCTGACTTCAAATTATATTACAGAGATACAGTAATGAAAACAGCATGATATTGGTACAAAAAAAAAACAAACACATCAACAATGGAACACAATAGAAGATACAGAAACAAATACACACATGTATAGCCAATCGGCTTTCACAAAGATGTCAAAAACATACATTGGAGAAAAGACAGCCTTTTCAACAAATGATGTTGGGAAAACTGGTTATCCATTTGTAGAAAATTTTAATCAAATCCCTACCTCTCACCCCACACAAGAATCAACTCAAGAGGATCAAAGACCTAGAAATTATACCAAAGACTTTGAAATTACTAAAGGAGAGCATAGGTCCAAAATTCCAACATATAGGCACAAGTAGAAAGTTCCTAAATAAAACCCTTAAAGGTCAAGAAACAAGAACAAGAATTAATAAAATTGGATAGCATTAAACTAAAAAATTTCTTCTCATCAAAGGAAGTCATCAAGAATCTAAAGAGAGAAAAAAAAAAGAATCTAAAGAGAGAACCTACAGAATGGGAAAAGATTTGTGCCAGCTATTCCTTTGTAGAGGACTAATATCTAGAATATACAAAGTACTTAAAAGATTTAACACTATAAAAATAAATAACCCAATTATCAAGAAATGGGCAATTGAATCAAGTAGACACTTCACAAAAGAAGTACAAATGGCCAATATATACATGAAAAAATGTTCAACATTATCAGGGAGATGCAAAGCAAAACTACACAGAGATTCCATCTAACCCCAATCAGAATGGCAATCATCAAGAAATCAAGCAATAACAAATGTTGGTGAGGATATGGGAAATGAGGAACTCTTCTACACTGTTGGGATTTCAAATTATGGAGATTAGTGTGGAGGTTCCTCAGAAAATTGGGTCAGGATCTACCGTAAGAGCCAGCTATACCACTCCTAAGTATCTTTCCAAAGGGACTGAAATCAGAATAGCAGCACAATTCGCAAGAGCCAAATTATGGAATCAATCTATATGTCCAGCTACAGATGAATGGATTACAAAATTATGGGATATATACACAATGGAATTCTACTCAACAAAAAGAAGAACAAAATTATGTCATTTGCAGGAAAACGGATGGACCTGGATAACATTATGTTAAGTGAGATTAGCCAGTCACAGAAAGTGAAGGGTCATATGTTTTCTCTCATATGTAGAAGCTAAGGAGTAAACAGGATACCAGAGGGACTTTAGATAATGAAAGAGAAACTCCAGAGGAGTTAGGAAATTCATCTAGGGGGTTGGGGGGGAGGAGGATAAATGAAGGAATCACTTCCATTGACATTACATATATATGTGAGAATACCAATGTTAATCTCAGTACCTTGTGTGGGGAAGGGGGGAGAATGGAGAAGGAGCCAGAAAAAAGCCCACCAATTGCTCTGTGCATTTATGTCACTATCAACATGATTTACATTATGATGTGAGACTATTAATGCACCAATAAAAGTATAAAAAAAGAAAAAATATTTTATCCTTGGGATTAGGTATAATTCATCGTTTAAAAATGTAATGTCTAAATAACTAAAACATCTTGTTATTTTGAAAAATGTTTGATGTATTATGATTATAAATTTTCTGATATGGTTATGTAACATGTAGTTAATTTTTAAAAACATCACCTGTCTCAATTTTAAAAAACATCACCTGTCTCATTTTCTTTTTTTTTTTTTTTTTTTTTTTTTTTTTTTTTTTTTTTTTTTTTTTTTGCGGTACTGGGGATTGAACTCAGGGGCATTCTACCCCTGAGCTATATCCCCCAGCCCTATTTTTTTTATTCTTTATTTTGAAACCGAGTCTCACTAAGTTGCGGAGTGCCTCACTAGTAGCTGAGGCTGGCCTGAACCCGGATCCTCCGGTCTCAGCCTCCCGAATGCTGGGATTACAAGCGTGCGCCACCACGCCCGGCTCATCCTGTCTCATTTTCAAATTTGAAAAAAAGAGAAGTCAGGTGTGCTGGCACACACCTGTAATCTCAGCACTTGGAAGGCTGATACAGGAGGATCTCGGGTTTGAGGAGAGCCTTAGCAAGTAGTGAAACTCTGATCAAATTAGGGAGACCCTGTTTCCAATTAAGATATAAATTTGGGCTGGGGGTGTAGCTTGAAGTTAGAATGCCTGTGGGTTCAATCCCCAGTGCCACAATAAAAAAGAGAAAAAAAGGGAAATCAGTGATGGTAAAAGTATGTCTATGGCAAATACCTAAGGTTAATAAACCTACTTCATATTAAAAAATCATAACATCAAAAATTCAAAATATAAAGAGGGATGGAGTTCATCTGTAGCTTATTTTGCACTCAAGTTGAATTTATCGGCTTAAAAAGCAGAAGTCTATCGTAGATAAACAACAAGGAATCAGAACATACCACTAAAGAAAATCACTTTACCTCATCCAAATTGAAAATAAAGATGTTAAGTTGTCCCAATCTTCAACATGGGGTAGATAGACCAAGCAGACCAGCTGCCTTCACCTGCCAGGGGCGAGCGAGAAGGAGAGTGTTGCCAGTGGGGCCCACCACCCCAGGGAGTCGAGATAACCCCCCAAGAAACCGCATGGAGCCGGGAGTCTTGTCAGCAATCAGGCACTGCAGGATCTCAGCTTTATTTGAACAAGCAATAGTTTATATAGGAATGCTAGTTAAGGCGGGAGCCAATGGGAGCAGATCTCGTCACCCGGTTGCAGGGGTAGGGGGGTAGGTGGTAAAACATTAAGGCTGCTGCCGGCCGTTTTTGGACCCACTGGTTTTACTAGGCCAGAGGGGTATGCTTCTCATATTTGACCAAAAAATGTCAGAGCCTATGAGTGCCAAATGCCACATGGCATGGGCTGCCCCTACAGCAGATGACATAATCTTATATGTAGAAAACCCTAGATACAAAAAAAAAAAAAAACTGTTAGAATTAATAAATGAATTCAATACATTTTCAGGATATAAAATCAAATACAAAGCTCAATAACACTTCTACAACAGTAATAACAAATTACCTGAAAAATATATCAAAAAAAATTCCATTTCCAATAGCTACAAAATAATTTAGTTAGGAATAAATTTAACCAAAGAGGAAAGCGATCTCTACCAATTTAACCAAAAAGGTAAAAGATTTCTATGAAGAAAATTGTTAAAAGTTGATGAAAGAAATTGAAGAGTATAAAAAAAAATGGAAAGACATCCTATGTTCATGGATTGACAGATCAATATTGTTGAAATGTCTGTACTGCACAAAGTGATCTACACATTCAATGTAATCTCTATTAAAATACCAAAACATACTTCACAGTACTAGAAAAAAAATCTACATTTTTGTGGAAACACACACACACACACACACAAACACACACACACACACACACTCACACCAAACATCCAAATCTTGATCAAAAAGATAAATGCAAAGGTATTACAATTTTGAACAGTTTTAATCAGAATCTAATAAGGTAGCATCTAGTCAATGGATCTCTTAAGGTCCTTTATAAGTTTCCCTCTATTTCTTTTTTTTTTTTCTTTATTAAAACGCATGGGTTTTTATACATTTCTTGGGTACAACAGGGTTAATTACACATTTTTGTTGGGTACAAGCTAGTACAGGTAAAGACATCCATGCACATATTTCTCATTAACCCTTCCCCAATTCCCACCCACCCTCCCCCTATCTCCTGGTCAGTTTAGTGATTGACTTTGATGTGATCTTGTAAGTACATCATGCTCATTAGGGTGTCC
>PVLC010042211.1:0-13046 GCA_004027655.1 Graphiurus murinus
CGTGCGCCACCACGCCCGGCTTACGACTGAGGATATTTCTAAATGGGATGAGAGAACAAAAGGGAGTGAAGGAGCCCTGCGTGGTGGCGCACGCTTGTAATCCCAGCATTTGGGAGGCTGAGACTGGAGGATCCGGGTTCGCGGCCAGCCTCAGCTATTTAGTGAGGCCCTCCGCAACTTGTTGAGACCCTGTTTCAAAATACAGAATAAAAAATAGGGCTGGGGGTATAGCTTGGAGGTAGAATGTCCCTGAGTTCAATCCCCAGTACCGAAAAAAAAAAAAAAAAAGTGAGTGAAGGTTTTGAACGAGAAAAAGAGACTAGGGTGCCATTGAAGGTGTAAAATGAGGAGAAATAAAGTTTGCAGGGCGCCGGGCGGTGGGCCACGCTTGAAATCCCCGTACTTGGGAGGGTGAGACCGGAGGATCTGGGTTTGGCCAGCCTCAGCTACTTAGTGAGGTTCTCCGCCACTTAGTGAGACCCTGTTTCAAAATAAAAAGTAAAAAATAGGACTGGAGGTGTACCTCGGAGGTAAAATGCCCCAGGGTTCAACCCTCTGTACCGCAAAAAAAAAAAGAAAGAAAGAAAAAAAAGTCGCAGGAGAGGGGAGAGGAGATATATGGCAGGTCTCAGAATGCAGGCTCCTGGTCACCTAAAATCTTGGTATAGAGTTTCATGTCTTATCCCTGGTTACACACACACACACACACACACACACACACACACACACACACCACCCCCACCCCCCAATCCAAGCCCTCTTAACCTGAATTTTCACACTTAAAACCTAGGTCACCTGGCTCCACTCTTCCTTTTGAAACAATCATAATTCCATTCCAAAACATTGCTAGGGGCCAGATGTATGTAATGGTGCCCTTCTGTAATCCTAGTACTTGGGAGGTTGAGACAGGATAATCGCAGCTTCAAAGCCAGCCTCAGCAATTTAGTGAGGCTCTCAGCAACCTAGCAAGACCCTGTTTCAAAATAAAAAATAAAATAGGAATGGGGGTATAGCTCGGAGATAGAATGTCCCTGGGTGACCCCTCAAAAAAAAAAAATTGCCAGAAACCAGAGATTCAATATTTCAGGACTCCTGGGGCACAGCCCAACTCCTTTATGTTGTCACTTATCCCCACTTTATACCTCCCAGACAGTATATGCCTACCCCCATCCAAAACACATAGGTGGCTCACAGATTCAACCTCTTTTCTTCCCTCTATCATCCCAGAAGCAAATACAAAAACCTTGTTTTCTGAAGAATTTTTATTAATAGTCATCTGGGAAGCCCACATTGTCCTATGGAAGAATGGAGTCAGAGACCACTTCTCAGTCCAAAGATCTCTGAATCCTGAGGTCTTTTCATTGCATAATTCCCTTCAGGCTCCCTTTCATCTGCTGATTTATAGCCCCCCTCAGTTTCCAGTGTTCACTGGAACACCAGGAGGCAGGCTCCGCAGGGGAGCATCACTTTAGTTGGTCTGCAATTCTGGAATCTTACTCACGAGAGTCTACTCTCCTTAAAGGCTTCCCTTCCTCCTTTACAGAGAAACTCTATGGGGGTTGGGGGGAGGAACTCCTTAATGTTGGCAGCAGATCTCTAGATGCACAAAGAATAAGATGTACTGGCAAATGAGAAGACATCTAGGCACTGCCTACTTCCCTGGCTTCTACCTTTCTTCTACAAATCATGGCTGTCTAGGCGCTTAGAGAGGATCATTACCCTCCCTTCCTTTATCCTGTTTGTAATTGACTTCTTTTTATCACCACAGCAAAGCTAAGTGCACAGGGAATAGAAAAGCCTGGTGGGAAATGTTATTTCACAGAGCTATGTAGCTACACACAGAAACACTGAGTCACAAGCCTAAGCAGGATGCCCAGCTACACACGGAAACATTGACTGGAAAGGCCAGGTGTGGGGTGGGACTCAGCAGCCACCATGATGGAACCTGCTGCCCTAGAAGTGGAGGGTGTGTGGAGAAAGGGCCTCTGGCAAGGCTGACAGAAAGGGGCTGCTGTATGATGCTTCGGAACTGTATGCTGTATGATGGAACTGTATACTGGAACTGAACTGGTTGTATGCTGGAACTATATGCTGTATGATGCCTCCTCCACTCTCCTGCCCACCCTGGGCTTCCTATGGGGCCGGAGTTACTGCTGGAGCTGCCAGCAGATGTTCCCAAGCAACTTGTTCCTCCTGTTGGAAGAAGAAGAAACAAGTCATTTAAAGGAGGAGTTTATACCCAAAACAAAGGCATTTGCATGCAGTATAGTGCAATGGTTAACAGTTTTAATTTTATAGCTAAATTGTGTGAGTTTGAAAGCTGTCAATTGCTATGTGAGAAGTTAATTTTTTTTCTGTGTCTCTTTTTTTCTTATAATTCCAAATAGGAGATGATAATAATATTGAATTCAAATACTTGTCATGAGGGCCGAATGAGTGAAGTATTTTAATAGTGTCTGAAAGACAGTATACATTATCTAAATGATTGCAAATAACTACTCTACTGGATCATACAAATATGTTCACTGTAGTGTATCTGTCAAATTACAGAATTAGAAACAATATAAAACATACTTTATAGAGGATTGGTTAAATAGAGTACCTTATAGCCCCACAAAGAGGAATGGGATATTGCTGTTAAAGAACATGAGATACCTCTATAAGTACTATGATATATGGTTAAATAACTATCTTAAGAAATGTAAGAGAGTGATATGATTTTTATTGACATAGTTAAAAATACATGTATGACTGTCTACATCCCTCACAAAAAAATAAAGGAGGAGTTTATGTCCCATTTTCCTTTTTTCTGGATCTGATTCCAGAGAACCCTAGACTGCTATGGTCTGATTATTTGTATCCCCCTAAAAATTCATATATTGGAATACTAACCCCCAATGAGATGATATTAGGAGGTGAGGCCTTTGGTAAGGAATTAGGTCATAAGTGTGGAGCCCTCATAAAGGGAATTAGAGTCCTTATAAAAGAGAGCTCCCTTGTTCCTTCCCCATGTGAGGATTCCAGGAGCCATGAACCCAGAAGTAGGCCCTCAATAGATTCTAAATCTACTAGCCCCTTCATCTTAGACTTCCCAGCCTCCCAAACTGTGAGAAATCAATTTCTGTTGTTTACAAGCCACCCAGTCTATGGTAGCTTATTATAGCAAGCCAAACATACTAAGACACAGACCTCTCCTAGAGGCCAAGGCAGGCCTTAGGCCAGGGCAGCCAACTGCCAGCTCTTACCTCCACTGATATATTGATGACTGTGAACATGTTGTCCCATTCCCTGAAAACAAATATTTCAAAAATGTTCTTCTCCCCTCACCCCTTAGTGGCAAAGATCGTGGAGTTCAGCTGTGAGGAACCTGGATGAAGAGCCACTCACCATTCCCAGGGAAGAAGCTATCCACCCCTCCTGCCTTTCCAGCATCTTCAGCTTTGAGCCCACAGAATCAACCTGGGACATGACTCCTTCCAGAAGAGTCTCCAGCTGTAGAACTCTCCGTGTGAGCCTGTGCAGGATTTAAGAGAGACCAGAGGAACAGAAACGTGTCTGGGAGTGGGGTGCTGCTGGGTGTGCACAAAGGCGGGGCTAACAGAATGGTGTGTGTCTAGATGGGAATAAAGAAGGTAAGGCTCAACCTTGTAGGGAGAATCATGGAGGAGCAGAAGTTCTTCCTGGGCTAGGACAGGGAATTGGAAGATTATGGAAAGATCATCAAGACAGGATATTACAAGCACAACCACCCTGAGCCCCTGTCTGTACATACGCATAGAATTCTTCTCCAGAAATGCAGCCTCCTGTTCTGGCAGCCTCCGGGCCCAACTCGTTTGATGGGGAACACACAATTGACCGTCCCAAGTTCTCAATCTCAGCATTGAGAGCCACCTGATTAGGAAATCAGAAGTTAGAGGAGAGAAGATGACTCTGGGAAGCCACAGCTCCTTTTTTATCACCTGCTCTAATGGGCTCTCAAGACCAAGCCTTGGGCTCCAGTTCTCACTATTCCCCTTCCTTCCCAGACTCTGAAGACAGTAGCATGAGAGGGTGGTGGTGTTGGACCAACCTTTGAAGTCACTTCCCAAAGAAATGAAATATGGCCTTCTTAAAGCCTTGATTAATGAGATGTTCACTAGAATCCAACTGCGTTTGGGAGAGGCGGCACAGTACCAGAATTCTTGGCACTTTTCCTCTGGATGGCTGTCACCCTGCCCTTGACTTTTTTGCTGGATAGGAATGGGGCAGGCATAGTAGGAGCAGAGTTTGAAAATCCCAAAGAGAAGCAAGTCTTCAGAGGAAATTGTCATGGATTCTTGGGCAATTGGTCCCTTTTTTCTAAGTCTGTGCTTTAAAGCAATGGTTGTCAACATTGGCTGTGCATGGAAATCACCTGGGAAGTTTCAGAAAGTACTGATCTCTGGGCTCCACTCCCAAGATTTCTGATCTAATTGGTTGGAGGATATGTGGCCTGAGTAGCAGAATTTTTAAAGGCTCTCTGGGTTATTTAATGTGCAGCAGTTTGAGAACCACTATACTAGAGAATTCTTTCCTGCCTATCTATGGGAGGATTTTCTGTTTGGGTCCATGTTCCTGGTGTTGGAGAGGGGGACAGGGGAGCACTATCCTTACACTGCCTTCCCACCAACCAGCCCTGCTCACCCTCTCCTCCTCCAGGTCCTGTCTCATTCGTTCCTGCTCCTTCTCATCCAGAATGTGATTCCCATCCTGGTCGAACCTGGTGAAGGCAGCCGTGAGCTCAGTGATCTCATGCTCAGCATGCCCCAGGCTGAGGAGAATGAAATGATGAAATGACTTCTGTCCTGTTGAGGCTGTAATCACTCAACTACAGACTCCTGGCCTTTTACTAGACTCTGATAAGAGTCTTGATCTCTGGGTCTTGCTTTCCCATTGGGAAAGCCAGGATCTCTAAAGACTAGCATTTTTACCCCCAAGAAATTGCCTGAATCTATATTTTCTTACTGTCCTGACTCCTTCCGACTGGGTTCAGAGTCTCATGAGCCCCTGCAGAGATTATTGCAACATCTCTTTGCCTCTAAATAACCTGCCACTACCTATCCCCAGCTCCCCCTTCACTCTCTGCTTTTGCAATTCATCTTTCATAATACAACTAGAGTAATTAACGTTTCTTAACATGAAGGTCTAATAGCCAGACATGGTGGCTCATGCCTGTAATCCCAGCTATTTAGGTGGCTAAGGTAGGAGGATCACTTGAGTCCACAACTTTGAGAGGAGCCTGTGAAACATAGACCAAATTTCAAAAAATAAGTAAAATAAAATAAAATGCAAGTTTAAATATACCCTGTCCCTCCTTAAAAATCTTTCCTGGGCACCCTATTCCTTGGATAGACTGGTGATATTCAAGGCCTTTCCCAGTGTTGCCCTTGTTCATTTGACCCACCTTTTATTTGATACCTTAGCAATTTCTTCTGCTATGATCCACCATTTATTTTATACCTCAGCAATGCTTAACTTCTTATTTCTTTTTCTTTTCTTCTTCTTTTTTTTTTTTTTTTGTAGTACTGGAGTTGGAACCTAGAGCCTTCTACCTCCTGGCTATACCCCCCCCCAGCCCTATTTTATTTTTTATTTGGAAACAGGGTCTCACTAAGTTGCTGAGAGCCTCACTAAGTTGCTGAGCCTGTCCTCGAACCTGCAATCCTCCTGTCTCAGCCTCCTAAATACTGGGATTATAGGCATGCACCACCATGCCCAGCTCAACCTCTTATTTCTCTTGTACATGTTGTTGGTTTCAGACCTCTATGCCTCTGCATATGTTTTCATCTCTTCTTAAAATGGCCTTCCTCTGCCTATACACTTGTAAGTTATAAAACTTCCAAAACTCTATCCTATTCAGGCATCACCTCTTCCAGGAAGCCAAAAGAATTGATAACTCTTTTTGTTCCATGCCCCTCTCTTTGAGTTGCTTCTATTGTTAAACTCATTCTGTGATTTGGTTTATTTGTTTACACGTCTATGAGCCCTTAGAGAGCAAATATTTTGTCTTATTTACTTATGTTGTCCCCTACTCAGTGCCTGGCCCACAGTTGGTGCTCACAATATATTCACCCAGTGTTTCCCAGAAGCGGGGAATATATACAATAATGAGGGAATTATGTTACATTAGTTCTAAGAGTTCAACAAGCTCCAGAATGTTATAAAGACCTTAGTCTCTGCAAGGATACAATTCTGAAGGTCAGAATCAAAAACCTGTAGGTCAACATCAGAGGCCCATAGACCAAGACCAAAGCTTATAGGCAAAAGATGTATAGTTGAAGGTCAAGAACTTATTGACCAATATCAAAGAAGGTTGGAGTTCTAATTGCTCACTCCCTCAAAGTTTTCGTGAAATCCTCAAACTGGATCTGCTCTCCACCCTGCAGGACCTTCTGCACATCTGAAACCTGTTCCTTCTTCAGACGCAGCCTTAGTAGAGTCTTGTTGTAGCCCTGAAATGGAAAAGAAACAAGCAGCAGTCCCCATGGATTTCTCATCATTCCTAGATCCCATCTCTACCCAAAGGATGCCAGGCTTCCAGAATAAGGGCATAGGCTCCTATACCAGTCAGTAACAGACCATGACACAGAGCCTTGGAACCAGTCCTGGATGCAGATGTACAACACAAAGGGATTGAATAGTCACCTGTTTCAGGAGGTCAGAAAGCTGCAGCTCATCCTTTTGTCCAGCCAACTCCTCCTTGACCTCTGAGTATGTGTCATTGATGATGGCCAGGAACATGTTCTAGAGGATAAAGTGGGGATCTGGATCCTCACCTCAGACCCACTAAAGTATTGAACCCAGTGGCACCATGTTCCAGACACATATTCTAACGGGGCCAGTGCTCTCAATCTCAACTCTGCAGCCCACCCTTTCCTGCCTCTTGAGAGCTTCAGAGCCCAGCCTTTCTGTTAGGGATGGATCATGCTTTTTGCTGTCCTCATTCTCAGTTGCCATAGTAATCTTTTTGACCACAAAGATACTCCAACATAAGCCACAGATCTCCTCCATACAAGGACCTGCCAGTCATTGAAGCCAGAACATTTTCAAGATAAGAGTACAATTGTGCTCTCTTTACCAGCTACCCCAAATCTGTGTCTGTATATACACCAATTGATCAAATAATAATAATAAAAAAAAACTTGTGGAGCCAGGTGTGGTAGCATGTGCTTGTAATCCCAATACTTGGGAGGCTGAGACAGAAGGATGGTATGTTTAAAGCCAGCCTCAGCAACTTAGTGAGACCCTCAGCAACTTAGCAAGACCCTTTTTCAAAAATAATAAAGTCTAGGGGTGTGGCTTGGAGGTAGAATGCCCCTGGATTCAATCCCTAGTACCAAAAAAGAAAAAAGAAAGAAACTTGCTAGGATTGGGAATATAGCTCATAGGTAGAGCACACTTGCCTAGCATGTGCTAGGCCCTGGGTTTGTTCCCTAGCACTGCAGAAAGAAAAAGAAAAACTTTCTGGCCATGTTAATAAAAATCAAGCCCAGATATTCCTCAGTTTTCAGAGAGAGAAAGAGAGAGCAACTCATGACAGTTATGATGGTTGAAATCAGTAAGAGATTCCCAGAGGAAGGGGCAACTTGGAGAACAGGAATAGAAGTTTCTAGAGGTAGCTACTACTCCTCATGAGACTCCCTTTCCATCTTTGGAGGATGAGGGTTTTATTTTCTTAAGAGGGTCTACAGTTTCTCTTTGGACATGCTGACCACATTAGCCAGCTTTCAGAAGATCTCAGAGAACTCACCCCTACTCTCCATCTTTGATTTGATAACCCCTCATAATCCTGAGTAGGGGTCAGAAGGGGTCAAAACTCCACCCTGGAGGCCCCCTGTGTTGCCATCCCAGAGGAACCCTTACCAGGAGCACGAAGAAGACAAAGAAGACGTAGGTAACAAAGTAGGCTGGGCCCAGGATGCGGTTGGCGTTATCGATAGCATTGTAATCAAAATCTCCAAGGATTATCCGGAACTGAGTGAAACTGAAAGACCAGGTCTGGGCTTCATCCAGAGTCTAACCAAACTCTGGCCCCAGTCCATACCCATCACTTAACTAAGTGCAAATAGACCCCTCACTGCATCTCTGACCCAATCCAACATGGAGTAGGTGGCTCAATTACTTGAGCACACTCCAGTGCTTCCTGAGACTCTCACCCAAACACCTTTAGTGTAGACATGCTCACACGCCTCCTCCCACTTCCCCCAAGGATACAAACACCCTAGGAGCTGGAGGGTGAGGGGCGGGACACACACATGCACTTGATGAAAGTACTGAAGTTTTCCACTTGGGTCCCAAAAAGCAGGTAGCCAAGTTGAGCATAAGCAAAGAAAACAATGAAGAACATGATGGCGAAGCCCAGGATGTCCTTGGCACAGCGGGCTAGAGTGGAGGAGAGCTGGGTCATGGTTTTGTTGAAGCTGATGTACTTGAATATCTGCAAGGACCATGATGAACCAACTGGTAAAGAAGAAAAAATGAAAAGTCTACCCCCAGAGACCCACAGTGGCCAAAGGAAGTACCAAACCAGTCTAGGACAATGAAACTGGTGGTAAGGAGGGGAGAGTTAGTGCCCTGGGGCAGAGCTAGGAAAGACAGTCCCAGGTACCTTGATCCAGGCAAAGAAGAGATTGACAGCATTCATGTTGTTGTATTGTGTCTGCCAGAAGGCCAGGAATTCAAAGTCAGCATATGTGTTTGGCTGCTCCAGGAGCTTCTCCATCAGCCGATTCACCTCTAGGGTTCGGAATATGTGGAAGCCCATGGCCACAATGGAGAGCTGTCACACAGGGGTCATCAGACTGTCAGAGAAGTTAAGGGGGTCTCAGGGGAAGTTCAAATATGAGGCCCCACAGGAGACCTGGGGCAAGTAAGGCAGGTGGGTAAGAAACATCCTTCCCAACTGAGGTGTTCACTAGCTCAGGTTCAGATGGAATCAGAGAGCATGGCTGGGGAGCAGCTAAAGTGTTCTAAAGCTCAAGAGAAGTCTTTGGGGCAAGTGACAGAAACGTGAGTTGTAAAAGGCCATAGGGAACCCGAGACAAGAAACCTGGTTTCTCTCCACCCCCATCACTTCCGAGCCTTGGTCAGGAAATAAATGTGTCCTATTCATAGGAAGGAGATGAAGATGAAGGAGCAGAATATTTGAATAGAATAGAAGAGAAAGGGAAGAGCTTTCAAAGGGACAGGTCATAAAGGCAAAAGACAGAAAAAAAATATCAAGGGCACGAAGGGAAGAATAGGGCCTGGATCACAGGAGAGGAAGAGAGGACCTGTGGGAGGCAGGGTTTCCCACAGGCTGAGTCAGGGGCACATCAGCCTCTCAGGGAACTGTGGCACAGTGACTCCACCCAAACTCAGGAGGAGGGCTTGGCTTCCAAAAGGAAGAACTTGGGGCCCCTGACAAGCTGGAGCCTCTCTTCCCCCAGTATGTCCCATGTCCCAAACATCCGCCCCTCACCAAGATGACCACTAGGTCTAGTATGTTCCAGATGCTGCTGAGGTAGCGAAGCCGATGCATGCGGAGTTCCAGGATCTCCTCCACCACATAGTAGAAGATGAAGACGCAGAAGATGATCTCACAGCCAACGATGAACAGGTCCCAGTTGCTCACATAGCGGATCAGCTTAACCGTGCGGATTTGCCAGGATGGGATGGCGCCCCCAGTAGCTGGGAACTCTACCACCAGTCTGGAGGGAGGAGAGGTAGCTAGAGGGGCCACATCCACCATAGGGTACAGGTTTGGGGAAAGGTCTCAAGCATGGCAGACAGAGACCAGAAACCACGGGTGGAAGGATGCTTAGGGAAAGGAGGCCCACCTCAGAACACAGAAAAGATTGATGTTGGCATTGTAGACTGAGAAGTCGATGAAGACCACCCGAGTGCCCCTGTCCAGCCACAGTCCCTCCTGAAGGTCCCTGAGCGCCTCTGCACTGGCCTGTCGGGATCCTGGAAGGTCCAAGTAGTAGCCGCCTCCACTGTAGCTCGTGAGCCTGCCCCAATGAGAGGAGCCGCCCAGCTCATCCTGAGAGTGGTATGTCCACCTGCCACAGAAAAAGCCATCTGAGCAAGGAGACATCTGAGCCAGCCCAAAAGCCATCACCCAAGGCAATGGCAACGCTTTATTATTGCCTGGGCTTTATAGTTCCATATATATCATATATCTATGTATACACACTATATGTGTGTATGTGCACATGCATGCATGTGTGTGTGATGTCACAAGTATACATCACATCACATATGTATTTCACATATATTAATTTGATGCTAACAACTGTTTGAGAAGACAGAAAAAATATCGTTCACATTTTGCAGAAGAGGAAACTGAGACTCAGAGATTTCCAAGATGAGTAGCTGTATAGTGACAGTACTGAAATTCAAATGTAAAGCTCCTCATTTCTCACTAAGGCACTCAAGGCTGTGGATGACAAAGGATGACCCATGACCCACCTTTGGTTCCAACAGAGTAGTCCCCATAAAAGGAAGCACCTTGACCATAAATCCAAAAGGATTCTTGGTTGTGCAACTGGCTACTTGACCCCATGGTTTTCTGTTCCACCCCCCCCAATTTTTCCCTGGGCCCCTATTTCCACCCCCTTCTTTTTCATCCTGTCCATCCTCTCCCATCCCTCATGTCATCCATCCTCCACCCCTTGCTGCTTATTAGTCCCAAGGGTCAGACTCTCCAGCCATGACTCCTATGGCAGTGCCAACCTCACCCCTTCTCCACACCCCCAACGGGCCTCAGGGCAGAGGGGCTTTCCCTGGGGGGACTGCCTGTGGGGAAGATTAGTGTGACTGTGACCCATGTGTGTGAGTCTATGGCCTGTCTGATAACCTGTCTTCTCTATTTTTGGGTGATACACACCAACATCCCCAGAGTCCCAGCTGGGACTCAGGGATATGCCCCTAAATCCCCTGACACACCCAGCCCCAGTGGAGGTGACTGTCACACCTTGGGATGGTGTTGGGCATAGGAGGCAGCCCTGTAGCCTTTATGGGGGCTCACTCACGCTGTGCCATTGAGGGACCCAAATGGGACTTGCTCTTCTTTGTCAGGAGAATAGACATCATAGCAGCTCAAAATGTCCTCACGGAAGTCTTCATGCACCATGCAGGAATCATTGCGGACCCGCAGCTGCCGCAGTCTGGGGAGCCCCAGCAGCAGGTTCTCATAGTAGATGAAGGAGTGGGAGCCGTGACCCAGGCTCTGGTTGTTGTACCACTTGGTCCAGTACAGACTGTCCAGGAGGGGGCCCTGGGCAAACTGGACCACAAGTTGGGTTGGGCTGACTCAGCCTCCTCCTGACCCCTACCCTTAGAATGATCTTCACCCTTGCTCCCTGGCTCCTGGCTTGTCTGGAGCCTCTTTGTGGGACCCCTCAACTGACCCAGGAACTTTACCAGATCCTGGAATGACTCTATGTAAAATGTATTTTGAAGTTCAGCCTACACTCTGACTCTCAATTATACTCTTAACTCCTGGTTTGATTCCCAGATCAACATCCTGACCCTTCAACCACCTTCACCTCTAACTGTAGCCTAACCTATTACTTCAGTTTGACCTTTTGACTCAGCCTGATTCCAGATTGATCTGATCTCTGGGTATTTTTCCTGATGCATTTTCTGATGTCCATGATCTCAGGCTTGTGGTCTCAGGCCTCTAAGAAGGAGAGGAGAGGGATGAAGGAGATCTCATACTCACATCCCAGAAGTCCGCCATGCTGCTGATGGCCTGGAAGGAGACTCCAGTATCTGATGGCGTATGCAAGAAGAGCTCAGACATCACTTTGGTGTAGTAATAGGCACTGGAGCTTGTCATTCCATAGGTCACTAGAAAACAACCCAAGAGGCTGTGTCCTTCTCACAGTTCCCATCTCCATTCCCCAGAGGAGACAGGAAAGCCCACTGCCCTGGTGCCAAAGATGCTGCCAAATGTTAGCCCATCAGACCTACCCCTAGAGTTGGCTGGGAAGACTGATGTTGGCCCTGGGGAAACCAGAAAATGCATTGGGGAGGGTGTGGCTACAAATTCAGCTCAGAAAGAGTCATTCCACTCAGTAATTGTCTCAGCATTGTTATTCTGGAATTCCACTCTTTCCTTTTCTGCTTAACTTCCTAGTGGTTATTTTCCAGAGCCAAGACATGTCTACCATCTGCATTGGGTGGTGCTTCATTTTATTTCTCTTTTATTTGTGCCCTTTGAAAATTGCCTTCAAGCCGGGCATGGTGGCGCACGCTTGTAATCCCAGCATTTGGGAGGCTGAGACCAGAGGATCCGGGTTCGCGGCCAGCCTCAGCTACCTAGTGAGGCACTCTGCAACTTAGTGAGACCCGGTTTCAAAATAAAGAATAAAAAATAGGGCTGGGGGTATAGCTCGGAGGTAGAATGCCCCTGAGTTCAATCCCCAGTACCGCAAAAAAAAAAAAGAAAAAGAAAAGTGCCTTCAAATTTTAGAGCACTCCACAGCTCTAGCCAAACACCTTAAATTGGAGATGTGGTCTCCCAGGTTCTAGATTCAGTGACTCTGCAGCCACAGGAGTAGCAGATGGGCATGATGGCTTGTGCATACTGCTAGGCACAGGTGTCCCCTGGGAAAAGGACTCAGAACATACCAGATCAAAAAGACCTGGTCTTCATTCTAAAGAACCAGATCTTCCTTAACCACTCTAAAACACACACACACACACACACACACACACACACACACACACACACACACACACAGAGTCCCCTGCCTAAAGTGGGACTATTAAAGGAATCTAAGCTTCCTGGTTAAAAGACAGAATTTGAAGAGTATACACCAATTATTTCACAGATTGAGCCTCCATTTAGGTTTGTCAGGTATTTCCTCATTAAATTTAGGTTAGGGTCCTTCAAGGAGGTGTGCCACACAGGTGATGTCATGGCCTTCTCAGTGCATCATATCAGGAGGTACATACTATCTGCTTGTTTCCTTACTGATAAAGTTAAATTTGATCCTTTGCTAAGGTGGTATCTGCCAAGTTTCTTCAGTATAAGATTA
>PVLC010042212.1:0-13040 GCA_004027655.1 Graphiurus murinus
TCATTGGGCTCTTGGTAAATACCCCAGGTAGTTAGTGTGTGGCATTGCTAGTCCATAGGCCAAGGTCACGTAAAAAATCTCCCTGTGGACTGGTTAACTTTCAGCTCTGTGAGAAGAAAAGGAAACTTGGAAGCTGTTCTTGTTCTTAAATATAAGGCAAACCAGTCACTACCCCTGGAAAAGCAGCATCAAATGTCAGCCTAAGGTCACATGTTAATCTTAAAATACAAAGGGAATATATATTCATTTACTTTATAACACTGTGCTAATTACATATGTATTACCTCACAGTTGTCATTTTTTTTTGATGAAAACACTTAAAATCTATTCTCTTAGTAGTTTTTCAATCACACAATATATTTTTTTTTCTAACTATAGTACCATGCTGTACAATTCCTGGACCACTATATTTTGAAGAATTCTCTAGGTTTGCCCTGTTTTTAGGTCATGTCATGGGACAGCAGGATACCTTCTGTGGGTCCTTGGCCTCCGTGGTGAAAAGAATTTCAACACGTGCCAGTCAGGGACAAAGGCAGGAGTTTTATTTAGAAAAGTGAGGGACTCGAGGGAGAAGACAGGTAAGAGGAGATCATCCAGGCCAAGAGAGTCTTTGCAACCTTCTCAGGCTTATATACAACTCCCAAGAAGGGGTGGACACAGGGAAAGTCTGCACCTCCTCTTCCTCAGGTTTCAATGATGGGTGGTGGGTGGTCAAGGTCTGACCTTGTCCTCCAGGATCTCAGGAGTCTAAAGTGGGGCGAGGGGCCATGAGATTAAGGGTTTGGGCTCATAGAGGCTTCTGCCTAAGACCCAACACACCCTATAGGGTGGAGTTACAGATCCTGAACTCTCCAGATTTTAAAACTATATTTTTCCTTTTTCTTCCCAATTTGTTTCCTTTATGCCTAAATTTTTATTCCTTCTTTTCTACCTCATCAGTCACTGTTATCCCAAGCCTATCGCCACCTTACTATTTTAATATTTTATAAATATTTAGCCCTGTTGAGACCAGAGGGGAGCCCTACCCCAGTTGGGTAATTATGATCCCCTCAGGAAAGAGCAAGTAGTTCCTGCTAACAGTCAAGAAAGAAGTCAAAAGAATTGAAACTGGGAAGAAAAGCTGCAGATGAGTGTTTCTCAAACTTTTGATGTGCCTGACAGTCTTTTCGGGAATTTTCCTGGCAACGTCCCTGGGGATTCAGGCTCAGTAAGTCTATAGTGTAGCCTAGAAATCTGCACCTGAAACACTGGGTTGATTCTGCTACCCAGAGCCTTTGGAACACTTGTGGAAACACTGCCCCAGACCAGAGGGCAGGGAGAGAATGCTTGCCCCGCCCAGCCCTGCCCTCCTGGGCCTGGATTCCAGACCTTCGGCCGGGCCCTTGGAGAGTTTGAAGATACTCAGTGGGTCCGTGTCCCACAGGATTCTGCCCAGAGTCTGCTAGGCAGGGCCCCAGCCAAACAGGAGTGAACCAGAGTTCATTCTTCAGGACGGCTGGTTGGGTGGTAGTTACTCCTTCTGTTACTAGCGTTTCCTTTTCCTCTTCAGGAGGATGGGTGATGGAGAATGAGAGATAACTTTATTTTATTTTTATATTATAACTTTGCTTTTACTAGAAAAAGGACCAAGAATCACATACATGTCTATTAATAGAAGAACACATAAATGGCAATACATTCTTATAAAGGAAGAGTTCATGGGAATCAAAACTGCTGAGCAGAGCTATGTGTGCCAGCATGAATCCCAGGAGGAGGGGAGTTTCAGACACATTATTATGTAGTATGATTTGGTTTGATTTTTGCTACATAAGTATTCATGTTACTTTAATACCTTCTGCTATAGTTTGGATATAAAATGTCCCTCAAAGGCCCATGTGGTGGAGGCTTGGTCCCCAAACTGTGGCACCACTGGGAAGTGGAACCTTTAAGAGGCGGGGCCTACTGGGAGGAAGTGAGGTCACTGGGGGCGTGTCCTTGAAGGGGATATTGGGAGCCCATGGGAAGTGGTGGAACCTTTAAGAGGCAGGGCCTACTGGGAGGAAGTGAGGTCACTGGGGGCGTGTCCTTGAAGGGATATTGGGAGCCCAGCCCCTTCCAGTCTCTCTCTTGGCTTCCACCCACCCAGAGGTGAGCATGCTCTCCTGCCATGATGTGCAACCTCACCGCAAGCCCAAAGGCAGTGGGGCCAACTGACCATGGGCTGAAACCTCCGGAGCTGTGAGCCAAAAGAAACCTTTCCTCCTTACAAATTGATTATCTCAGCATTTTGCCACAGCTACCGAAAGCTGATTACCTTGCCCTGTATCACGGAGCCGCTGTGAGACTAGAATGAGATGAAGCACAAACCATAAGGGTCTGTCAAAGAGACCAAGAAGCATAATCAACATCAGCTCTTCTGACAGTGAGACTGGTGAAGACCACTCAGCTGCCATAAGTACTATGGCGCCGTTGTTGTCGCTGCCCTTTTGGAAATCCTCAGGGGCTTCGTTCTCCCGAGGCCAGGCTAGCTGGGAGATGCTAATACTGGGGACTCCCCTGCCATGGGGAATTTGGACTTGGTTAACCCAAAATTAGAGTCGCAGAGCCCAGCCAGTCTCCACAAAGAGATACTCCTTCTGTGGCAATCTTGGAGGATGCTGAGAGTGGTTTTATCACTGGAGTAAGCAGGCTCTATGCAGTTGTAGTAAGGCTAGTATACTAGGGGAGCCATACATTCCCAAACTTATTGGCTTTCCCTCCCCTGAAGAAAAAAGAAATTACTCAACACCCCACTGGGTGCTTCTGCCACCCCCTTATTTTATTTCATTCCCCTCAATTACTTCTGGATTGGTCCAGAGGAACCACCCCCAGGACAGTATGACCCACTCTGGGAATCTGTGGTTGACCATCCATTTTTGAGGATTAGTCTATCTGATGAAACGTCCGTAAGGACACAAGTGAAGAATATAAAGCTTTCTGTCTTTGTTCATTTAGACCACTTATAATGAAATTCTGTAAACTGTGTAGCTTGTAAATACCAATTTGCTTCTCAAAGTTCCAGTGCCTGGGAAGTTGAAGATCCAGGCACTGGCAGATTGGCTGTGTGGTCAGGACCTGCTGCCTGGTTCACAGATGTCCCCTTCTTTTGTGACCTCACGTGGGTAAAAGAGGGTGAACAAGCTCCCTTAGACCTGTTTTAAAGTCACTGATCTCCATCTTTTTGACCTAATGATTTTCCCAAAGGCTCCACCTTCCAATACCATAACCATGGGGCATTCAACATACGAATTTGGAGGAGGGCACAAGTATTCAAATAATGGTGGCTCTCTTCATCTTTCCTTTATAACGCAACTTGTAAGAACCACATGCATACGTACTTTATATGGATTCAATTGGTCACATGATTGTTCATTATTCTGCTTTGTTTTAGACAATGTGAAACATATGTGAACCTGCGTAATAACAATAAATCATGTAATAATGAGACATTACTATGTAGTAAAATGCAATTAATTTAGTTGGGCATAAAAACTTAGTTTTTGGTCACATATATGTGAGCAAATATATATACATATATATTTATTTATTTATAGTAGTATATATGTTTATATATATGAATATATATGCTTTCATATATATGCTTATATATAAATATATATGTATTTATATACACTTTCATATATGTTTCATAAATATATATTTATTTATAGTAGTATATATGTTTCATTCCACACAACAGGTGCATCCTAGAAAAAGCTCCAAACATATATCCAAAATAAAACTTCATATTTAAGTTTATGTATATTTTCTAAAGAAAATTTTGAACTCACCAAGAAATAATCATTTAAGGAATGGCTGTACATTTAATCACTTGCCGTATCTCCAAGGAATAGCAGGAAGATAAAAGAATGCATTAATATTAGCAAGACAGAGATGACATGTAGAACAAATGGAAAAAAATTTAGTTCTTGATGAGATCGTAAGCTTAGGTGTATGTGAAGGAAACCGAAAATGTTTCCTGGAAAAACTAATTAGATGCTATTTGGAACAACTTCTCTCTTTGAGGTTCTCACCGATTAGAGGATTTCCAGGCATTTTTAGTTTACACAGTGCAATTGCAGGTACAACTGGCCTCATAATCCAGGTGAAACGCAGACCTTCTGCCCAGGACAGCAGGTCTTCCTACAAGTTCAGAGCTTCCTACTCAGGCCAACAGAGGAATTGTTTGCATTTTACCACCATATCTCATTAGTACATGATTTATTGTTATTGCATAGGTTCACGTCTTCTGCAAACAGAAGAGTAGAGGAGGGCAGATGAGAAGGAAGAGTGGGAGCCATGAGCTTCACGGGGCTTGAACCGGAGGAGTCTGGGAACGCTGGCGAGGCTTCGATGGCGTGGTTGGCAGCAGGGAAGCACGGTGCTCAATCCCAAGGCCGGCTCGCTGGTTTGCACTTAGACATCTCAATGAGGCTTCTTCGGCGTGTTCTATAAAGATACACACTCAGTAATGAGAGAAACAGGAATGCAGATTTTGAGGCTGATATCCTGGGCAATGGAAGTTAGTTTAGGACTGTGCAGACACAGTAGCTTAGTCACCCCATTGTCCTTTCGACAGCAGGAAATAGAGTACTGTAGCCAGAGTAGCACCTTCTGCTGTGTGTGTTCCAGCTCATGGGCTAGGCTTTCAGCCTTCTTCCTCTTCCTGCTGTCTCCTTACTCGCATCTCTGTGTCTGCCCTCTTTCTCTCTGTGGGTCTTGGCTCCCACTCTCACTACTGAACACCTAATTCCTCAACTCTCCACAGAGAATCCGATTGGTCTGGCTAATCATTTCATCTTTGCCTTGATGAAGTGTTGAAGTCATGCTACTTGTTGGGGGGGTGGGGTGCCTACCCTGGTCCAATCAGCTGTGCCCAAGGGTGCAGACCCTCAAACAATGATCCCTAGTATTTTGTTTTTATGATATCTATAAACACAATCTTCCCAAACCGCTGCTGATTAAAATTAAAGTAAATGTTAGTAGCTCCAGATATTATCTGATTATTCTGCTCCAATAGGAAAGGATGTTAAGCCCAGATCTAACACAGTGCTTTATAAGAATCCTGGCTTTTTCACTGAGTGGTTAAAGGGCTTGTAAAAATAAAAATACTTTTAGTATTAACAATGGAATTATTTTTAGGTATCTGGAGTTAGAAAATGATAACCAATTGGACATTTTATCTTTTTCTCTAGATTTTTAGTCTGATCCCATTTATAAGCAGATATTTAACACTGAAAAGGGGGCCCAAACAGCCTTTTCAAAGCTCAGCGATTCATTGTGAGGCATTGGCTAACACAAAATACTTTTTACATAACCCAAGCCACCGAGAGGGATATCCGGTCAGCTATTTTTAAAGGGCTTCTCCTCCCCGCCCCCCCCCATCTCATGTAGCAGAGTTGCAGCAGTTTGTCTAGAAAATTGGCACAGTTTCTGTGATTCATGAAATCAAACCCTAAATGAAATGTTTTCAGCTTGTTCAAAACTAGAACCACTTTCACTTCAGAGTGCTACAATACCAAAGAAATTACTTTCTGAATTAGACACACTTAAACTCACGTAGGACATAATTCTTTTGCATTGATACATACAATCTACTGTGTAGTGGGTTTGCCAGATGAATAGTTTTTTAATTAATTATCTCATTTAATAAATACTTATAGAGTGTTTATGGTGTGCCAGGTGCTGCGCTATGGCTGGAGGTTTGAGGGTGAGGCAGGTAGACTTGTCTTCCCAGAGCATCCAGTCTAGCAAGAGTCAGGGACCCACAATGGAATTCTACTCAGCCATAAAGAAGAACAAAATCATGTCATTTGCAGGGAAATGGATGGAACTGGAAAGCATTATGTTAAGTGAGATTAGTCAGTCACAAAAAGTAAAAAAATTCATATGCTCTCCCTAATATGTGGAAGCTAGGGAGAAAACGAGACATAAGATGGACTCCAGATGAAGAAGGAGAAACCTTAGATGAACAAAGAAGTTGACTTAACTGAAGGTGATGGGGCAGAGGGCACCCTAATGTACATGATACACTTTCACAAACATATCAAAGTCAATCACTAAACTGAACTTGAGAAGGAGGGAGGGTGAGGGAGTGGGGAGGGAATTGGGGAAGGGCTAAATGAGAAATGTGTGCATGTATGCCTTTACCAGCTTGTACCTAACAAAGATGTATGATTACAATGCACCAATTAAAAAATAAATAAAAATAATAATAAATAATAAAAAATAAATAAAAGAGACAGGGACCAATAAATTGCAGTGTTGCGTGATAGGACAGTAACGTGGTGGTGGAGAACATAGAATATCAAGAGACCCTTCCCAGAGAAGGTGATATGCAGGCTGAGAATTGAGAGCCAGCCAGGAAGTATAGGGGGAGAGAATCTTCCAGGAAGAAAAAGCAGCTTCGCTGTGCTGGGGCTTCCTGTGTAAGGGTCCAGAGAGAAGGCCCCTGTGGCTGAGATAGACAGCCGGGAGGAGTCTGGGAGGTGAGGCAAGCTCCATCTGCAGGGTGTGTTAGGGAATTTGAGCCCAATGCACAGAGGAATGGGGGACACAAAAAGTTCTCCAGCAGGACAAACATAGGATCAGATGAATGCCTTGGAGAAGCAGCCTGGCTGTGGCATAGGGTGAGCCACAGGGGAGACAGGAGAGCAGGAAGCAGCGAGGTGTGGGGTGAACCACAGAGGAGACAGGAGAGCAGGGAGCAGCAAGGTGTGGGGTGAGCAAGAGAGAGACGAGGTGTCTAAAGGAGGGAATACCAAGAGGGCGGAGAGAAGCAGGTGGAAGTCTGAGTTCTTTCAGTCTAATCGACATAGCTTGGTGTTGGCAGATAGAAGGCTCTACGGTGTCCTAAATTCAGCATCAAAGCAAGGACCCCACCTAGGGCCCTGGGCTACATTCATGTGACAAATCAGTACCCATAAAGGGCTTGCCTATTTTACTATATTATATGCATTTCTTTTTGTGATCTGGGGATTGAACCTGGGGCTTTCTACCTCTGAACTACTAACTACACTCCCAGCCACATCTGTTTTTTTAAGTGTCCTGTTAAGTTGCTGAGGCTGGCCTTGAACCTACAATCCTTGTATCTCAGCCTGGGATTACAAGCATGTGCTACCATGCCTGGCTAGTATGCATTTTTTTTAACAAGTAAGAAATATTCCAGAGTTCCAATTAGCAGCCTTGCAATTGTGATAATGTAAAACTCTACTCAAAATGGTGTCACCAATAAAAAGAATTTATTTGCTCCCATAACTTAAAAATCCAGAGGTTATGAGGATTTCAGGTGAGGCTGGATCCATTGTTGCAATAACATCAGCAAAGGCTGGTTCCTTTCTGCTTCCTTTCTTTAAATGATGTTATGTTTCATGCTAAGATTCTTTCCTCTATGGTTCAACAATATTCTTCCATGTGTGTATTTTATCTACTATAAAGATAAACTCTCTCCACCAGCAATCTATTCCCCATCAAAAAAGAAAAAAGAAAAAAAAATATCCAGGAAGATTCATCTCTCTGAAATCCTTTAAAAAATATTTTGGAGTGAAATGTTCTAAAGCAATCATAATAGCCAGAGAGATGGATACTCCCACAAAGACACCTGCCAAGAGGAAGGAAGAAGGGTATCAAGTAGAAAAAAAAAAATCCCCAAAGCAAATATTCTCTACATTCATAAAATTTCCCTTTGCATCTTGCATCTTAACTATAGTTGCTCTTTGCAAACAAGTGGAAATTGTCACCAAACCAATAAATATTAAAATAGAAGTTTATTTTTTGATGTAAAGTGTATGTATGCAAATCTCTGAAGAGATAGAGGAATATTTGGGGGACCAGTATTCCTTCTCCCTTGCTGCCTCCCTGGCCTGCTGGTGTGGGACACCTCTTATTTTTCCTGCTGGCTGTACAAGCATGCCAACTCTCTTCCTTCAGAGATCCTGATACCCCTTTAAAACATGGCCATAAAATGATCCTTCTCACGACACTCTCTATGCATCCCTGAAAAACTAAAATGGAAATACTTCTGCAGTTTAAAACAAACACATAAATAGATGGCTTCTATATTATTTAGAAACATGTATAACAGATGAGGAATTTTGAGGTCTTTGAGGTTTAGATGTGTGATTAACTTAAATGTATTGATGATCTATGATAGAAATAGGCATTCATTAAAGGGAATGCAACTTTTTGAAGATTCGAAAGGAAAAATCAGTTTCACAACTTAAAGACTATCAATGTTTTCAGTGTTTTTTCTAGCACTCTGATTATGTATAGAATTTTCAAAACAGGTATAAAGGCATTGAGTGCACAAGTATGTTTTTTCTTGCAAAAATAGACTGTCTAACATTTTGTGGTCTAATAAACAATTTTTTAATATCCAAGCTTTCTCAATTTTTTAATATCTTGCTTTTACTGAACATCTGGGGCATTCAAGTTGTCTTGATCACCTCTTTATTTGACATTTAGAGCATCTCAGGTATTTTATTATCTTAAATAGTGCTGCTGGGGATCGCTCTTATACATGACACTGCTCCAGATGTAGAATCATATTTTATGTACACATTCACAGAAATGAAATTCCTGGGTCAAAGGATGCCCAAGTTGGATCCATTCTCTCAATTCAGACTTTGTGCAGCAAATAAATAAATAGGAAAGGGGTAGGAAATAATATCAGGAGTGTTTTGAGTCCACAAAAATCTCCGTGCATCAGCCACATGAAAATGCTGAAGGCCTCCGAACAAGATGCGGATACCGAGTGTCACATGACAAGGATGTGAGGACACACTGAGAGGCTACAAAGGAAGATCACTGTGACTCGGCCAATCAGACCCCTCAGATTTCAAGATCCGCCAAAAAAAACTCATCTTAGAGAGGGACATATCTAGAATTTTTACACTACTGCCTTTGACTCCAAGAAAATCCGATGTAATTCTAATAGAAGTCATTTTTATTTACAACCACGGATAAAATCTCAGATTACTTTGAACAGAAATCACTTTCCTAATTTGTTATCTACAAAGGCTAAAAATAAAGATTTTTTCATAACTAGTTTCTGGAATACTACTACTAATAATAATTTAGAGTGTTACAAATGTTCTTGCAGAGCACAAAAACCTTTGAAAACATTTGGCCATTTCTTCCTGGGTAATGACCTTAATTTAAAAAGGGACTAATAAGCCAGGCATGGTGGCGCACGCTTGTAATCCCAGCATTTGGGAGGCTGAGACTGAAGGATCTGAGTTCGAGGCCAGCCTCAGCTACCTAGTGAGGCATTCCGCAACTTAGTGAGACTCTATCTCAAAATAAAGAATAAAAAATAGGGCTGGGGGTGTAGCTCAGAGGTAGAATGCTCCTGGGTTCAATCCCCAGTACTGCAAAAAAAAAAAGGACTAATAAGAGTCATAGACAATGGAAAAAAATAGTTCAGGAAAGGAGGAATTTGTGTTTGCTAAAATTTTTCTAGTGGTAAATAGGTAATAGTTAATTTAGTTATTCTTAAAGCAGACCTTTTAAGAGAAAGAATTTCCTCTAATTCAAATATTTATTATCTCAGGTTATAAAATGAAAAGCAAAGCATGCTTTGGGTACAAAGCACACATGTTAAGTTTCAATATATCATTTTACCGGATGGTAAAAAGTTCATCCTAGACAATTATGACTCCAAGTGCTGTCTATGTACTTCATTTTGAACAGTTTGTCCAAAACTGGTTACAGAATCATGAAGGCTAGGTTGTGTCTGGTTGTGAACTCTCTCCCCTAGCATTTTATTTCTTTTCTCACATGTGTACAATGCTTTGAAATGTTAGATGAGAGTTAGCATACACTATCATATTTTATTTGCTCATTTTATTTTTCCCAGAATCTGACCAGAGCGAGATTAAAACAAACAAACAAACCTGACCCCGGACCTCAGTTTTCTCATTCACCCTCTTTACATCTCAGTTCACCGTGGAACCAAATGACGTAGTGTAAATAAACGTGATCACTTGTCCCAGGGTTGGTTCGGGACTGCAGAGGTCTCCAAGACCAGCAAGCAGAACGGTCATTGCAGAGAGACTGCAGGACTCTGCCATCCCCCAAATCCTCCCTCTCTGCAAACGTCCTCGATCCTGGGACTGGCTCAGCGTGTGCTTGAAATGGTTGTGGGTGGCCATGGGGGATGGACACGAGGGGAATGTTGGAGGCTGGAGAGAGAGGTTTAATGTATGCTCTGGGTAGTGAGAGTGAATTGTGAATAAAGGGTCCTCAGCAACTTAAAGCAAACTAAGTCTGGAACAGTGTTTCTGAAATTTTCTCTGGTGAGAGAATAAATTGCCTAGTATGGTGGCACACCTGTAATCCCAGTGCTTGAGGGGCTGAGATAAGAAGATCTCAAGTTCAAGGACAGCCTTCGCAACACAGCCAGACTCTCAGCAACCCAGGGAGACCCTGTTTCAAAATGAAAAATAAATCCAGCGGGGCATGGTGGCGCAGGCTTGTAATCCCAGTACTTGGGAGGCTGAGACAGGAGGATCACAGGTTCATGGACAGCCTCTGCTACTTAGTGAGGCCCTCTGCAACTTAGTGAGACCCTGTTTCACAAATAAAGAATAAAAAGTAGGGCTGGAGGATGTAGCTCAGAGGGAGAATGGCTCTGAGTACAATCCCCAGTACTGAAAAAAAAAAAAAAAGATCTGGGGGTATAGCTCAGAAGGAGAGAGGGGAAAGAAAAAAGAGAAAGAAAGAAAGAAAGAGAGTAAGAAAGCATTTGGAGAAACTTCCAGTCATTTTTCAAAACACACATGTATACACACCCATAAACACATACACATATACCTTGGGAAAATAATAGTTAATCCTTGCGGAGACAACCTACTATGTGCCACGTGTGGTAGCAAGCATTCCACAGGTGTTAAGTTGAAAGTGCCAGCACGCTGAGAACTGATGAGGAATGGCAGAGGGGAGGGAAATTCGGGGAGCCTCAGGTTGGCAGATGGCAGAATCAGGAAGCTAGGCAGCAATCTGGCTCTCACATTCTGGGGGGACCCTTGAATGTATTGTCCTTCCCGTGTCCTCTGTAAGTTGTGGGGATCATGTTAACATCAGGATGAAGGACAGTTGAAATGCCAAGTCCCTTGGCAATGACTGCCATTTGGCTCTTACCTGAGTATTAGCGAGCCCTGCGGGCTGCTGCTTGCTCTCGGGACCGTTGCATTTTTCTCTGCTTCTTGGCTTACTTGCCCGTGGGGAGTGCCCGCTGATTTATTCTCCACTGAGGACAGAAGAGGCAAGCTGAAGGAAGGACTGAAGGTTGGTCAGCCTGGAGGTGGGCCACTGAGTAACACATTTAGCCCAAGAAAGCGTCCATGTTCCTCCTGAGATTTACCGGTGTCACTGCAAACTCAGGTGTTCTGTAGCAGAGTTAGGTACCAATTTCCTTCTCCCACCCACTCTGGCCCCAGGACTGGGCTGTGTCCACACCTGGTACCACCTGGAGGTTTTTACCTCTGGAAATTCTTGCTACTGGCATGCCATCATGCTAGAAAAGAACTTTGTTAGAAATTGAAACAGAACCAGCTAATCCGCAGCCGGTTGTAGTTCATTTGGGCTCGCTTGGCCTGCACCGGTGTCTGCAGCAAACAGATCCAGAGTTTTACCTCTCATCTGAGGCATTCCAAAGAGATTGATGTGAAATGTCCCTGGGGACTCTGCAAGTCCTCAGCTTGAGAAATGGCCCTGAGTCAGGCTTAAGCCTCACTTCAGGGTTCCCAAATTGATGCCCATGAGCCCCAGGAATCACCTGAGAGCACTTCTCAAAGACTCAGATTCCTGGGACCAGCCCAGACTAAACTCGTAGATCCCTGGCTTCCGCCCAGATGTCCTGAGTGAGAAGGAGGTCAGGTTGTGGGAGAGGAAGTTCGGCAGCGCTGTGCTGTGAACAAGCTCCCCGGGGGGTTCTTGCACACCTGACAATGCTAGAAAACACGTTGGCGGAAGGATGGGTCACACTTCAACAATTTTTAAGAGAACAAGAAGGTTGAGAAAAGTGCCTATTCTCATGTTATATGCTAATTTATAAATGTTTACTCACAGCCCTGAAGGAATCACATTTTGTAGGCAGATGCAGGGTTTGAGTTTATCCCAGAGTGCTAGAAGAGGAAGAAATGGTAGAGATGGTCTTGATCGATGTAAGAAAGTGGTGAACTGGAGATACTGGAGCCTTTTCCAGGTGCACAAGACTGATTGGTAGAGTCCACGCTCTGCCATCTCACCAGTTTAGGGTTTTTGTCTTTTTCTTTTTCTTTCTCTTTTTCTCCTTTCTTTCTTTCTTTTTTTGTGATCTGGATGTGGATTGAAAAGAAAAAGAAAAAGTAGACACAAAATGTGTGTGTGTGTGTGTGTGTGTGCGCGTGTGTGTGTGTGTGCCGGTGCACATGCATACACAGTATTAAACTGGGACTTTGTTATTATTTCCATTAGAACATTCTTCAATCCCTACTGCATTCACCAAGTCCTTCGTGGGTCTGGTAGCCCAAAGCACTCACTCTTCTCTACTGTCCCAAATAATGCTGGTTCTGCAAAGATCGTTCAATTATTGGTTTTCATCTCGTTTCTGTTCTCCAACATTAGCTCCCTTGATGCCCAAAGGGACTTTATATCTTTTCAAACACAGCTCTGGCACACAGTTGGTGTTTAAAGAGTGTGCATCTAAGCCTGGTGGTGCACACCTGTAATCCCAGTATGTGGGAAGCTGAGACAGGAGGATTGCAGGTTTGAGGCCAGCCTCAGTAACTTAGTGAGACCTTATTTCAAAATAAAAATAAAAAGGGCTGGGGATGTAGCTTGGAGGTAGAATGCCCCTGGATTCAAATCCCAGTACTACAAAAAGAAGGAAGAAAGAAAAGAAAGGAAGAAAGAAAGAAAGGGAAAAAGTGAATGTAGATTTAATAGTCTTCCTATGTTAGAAAATAAGAAACGTAGCCAGGCATGGTGGCGCATGCTTGTAATCCCAGCATTCGGGAGGCTGAGACTGGAGGATCTGGGTT
>PVLC010042213.1:0-13036 GCA_004027655.1 Graphiurus murinus
TGAATCTGTAATCCTCCTGTCTCATCCCCCAAGTACTAGGATTACAAGCTGGGCTAGAATTCTGAGTTTTATAGTACCAAATAACTTCTCTTACGTGATTTGTAGGTGCTATAGTCCTTTTTGCCCTTGTTAGATTTTCCAGCAGTTTTATCTGATTTTAGAATGCTTCCTTCCCTCCAGAAGTTGGAACTTATTTATGAATGCCTTTGAAGTGTGTTAATTTTGTTTCTAAACTGTACCCAACGTTGAAGAGATTTTATTGCATTAATATTACAGCTGATCATTCTTCCCTTAAACTTTAAATTTCACATGTTAGTGTTAGAGGATGGTGGGGCTTCAGAAAACATCTATATGTTTTGATTTTTGTGATGCTTGGGATGGAACCCAGGGACATTCTACCTCCATGCTACACCCCAGCCCTAATTTTATTTTTTGTTTTAAGACAGGGTCTTGCTTAGTTGCTGAGAGCCTCACTTAGCTGCTGAGGCTGGCTTTAAACCTTCAATCCTTCTGTCTTAGCCACCTAAGTACTGAAATTCCAGGCATGCATGCCCGGTTTGATTATTTCTAGTAAGAGTATTGATAACAGTTTTGTATCCTTAATTCTAATCTCGAAGAAAATTATCTTGAAAGTCACTGATGATATTCACTGATAAAATAGCTTTTGGTCTTCCTATTTCATTTAGTATATTTAACAATATATGTTTGTTTTGGGAAAGTTTCTATTTAGTTGCATTTGTTGTGAATTAATGCTTTGGCACAGAGTTTGGCAGAATGATGCCTGTTGTTGATGAGATTAGTTGAAAAGATCAGTCTTTCCCCAAACTTGATACATTTGAGAATACTGTTTTGTTTGTGCCATGAACAAAATGCTCTCTGCCTAAGAAAGATTGGGGAAAGGTTCCCCTTCTGCTTGAGTAGTTTCAATTCACTTTACTTATTCCTAGGAGCTTCCCACCCACCCCAGCTCCAGAGCTCTTTGAACCTTGTTTAAGCTCAGTTTCCGAAAGTTTGAGTACAGATCATCTCCAGTTGCCATGTGACACAGCAGGACATCCCTAAACACTGGTTCAGGAGATTACTGCCTTTTTTAAATATTTTAGAATTGTTGTTTGATGCATGTTTTCATCACTTCTGTTCAGGAAGTTTCCACTCACTTATAACACAAGGGCTGCTAAACATTCTTGTAATAATATCATGAAGGAAACATGGACTTTTTCTGTTTATCTCTGTTTCCTGGTCCTTCTCTGATTTCTTTATAAAAATTAATTCTTAAGAAGCACCATTCCATGTATTTGCATTTTTTATAAAACTAGCAGAACTACCTTGTCAAGAGATTTTTAAAGTTTTCCTTTGTGAATTTGTTTTTGTTTTTTTGTATCTGTATAATATTTACAGATACATGTATCATACGCAGCAAAAAGAAAAAAAAAAAAAGACAGCTTTGTCTTTAGGTTTTAACCTTTAGAGTGACTCAATCTGTGGAGATGGGGATTTCCCTGCACCCACAGTATCAGTGCATCTGAGTGGTTTTCATACGGAAGCCTTCAGAAAATGATGTCTAATGGGAATAGAAACGTAGGTAGAGAATTCTTGATGATCTTTGTGTCAAGTTGGCATGTAATCAACATCACATAAGGCATCGGCTTTCCTGGTGTTAGTAAGCCAGCTCCAGATGCTTTCAAGTGCTATGCAGTGTCATTGGCCTCATCTGTTGGTCATACTTTTCAGTATATTTGGATCAAGGACAAGTATATGGATATATATTAATACAAGTATGTTGAATGTACTTTTGTACAAAGTACTGTGTTCTTCGAGGAAAAAAGTAAATTCTTGAGGTCTCAGGGATGAGAGGATGGAATTATGATGAGGCTCCCAGCCAGGAGAATTGGCTTCAAGAATTGATGTCCCCACATAAAAATTGTTAAAATTCTTATAAATTTCTTCTTAGGTTTTAATTACAACTAATTTGTATTTTTACTTTAATTTGTATATTCTGTTGCTATATTTATAAGAAAAATATTTCAAATTTTTTTTTTACCAAGGGAATTATTGCCCCCTAAATTAAGTACTACAAGTAATTTAATAGGCTTTTGTCTTTTATTGCTGGTTTCACAGACATTGCAGAAACACTTCACTTCCTCCTGTGTGGTGCCTCCAATGGAAGTTGTCAGGAACAGATTGATCTTGTTCCACGAAGTCCTCAAGAACTGTATGAATTGACATCTCTGATTTGGTAAAGATGGGGCTCATAATAACTGTGGTTATTTTCCTTTGGAAACCCAACATTTACTAGTTGTTCAGGAAGCTGCTTATTAAAATAATTGCACTTTTTGTTTTCAGTGAACTTATGCCCTGTTTGCCCAAAGAAGGCATTTTTGCAGTTGATACCATGTTGAAGAAGGGAAACGCACAGAACACAGATGGTGCGATTTGGCAGTGGCGTGATGACCGGGGCCTCTGGCATCCCTATAACAGGATCGATAGCCGGATCATTGAGGTAGTAGTTTCATCGTACCGTTTAACTATGCCTGTTTTGGTGGAGAGTGGGTGTAGGGATGGAATGGGGAGGTGGATGTGTGTACTCAGCCTGCTCAATTTTGAATTAACTTAAGATTCTCTCATTTTGTCTCCTGAGAACAAGGTCCTCATTTCTGTTCAGGTCAGAAAACATGATGTTCTAGTCCTGCTTCTGCTGCTAACTACCCGATTGACTTGGAGCAAGTAATTTAAGTTCTCTCTTCCATAGTTTCCTCATTCCAGAAAGGAAACATTGGAGAAGTTAGACTACATGCTTTAAAAACACACCCGTCTTCTACCCGAATCCAAAAGAAAGCTCCCAAAAGCAATGATTTACATACTTCTCAGTATTTTGCAGAGCAAAGCCATAAAAATAATTAAATAACTAGCTCTGGGTGAATGATAAAGGAAATTGTGACACATACTTAAACTCTTATATAACATGGTTTATTAATAGGATAAATTTTAATGAGATAATAACAAAATTATATGAACCTTTTGGGGAACTTGGTGAAATAAGAAAGAATAATATAAGAGAGAGGAATATTCCCAAATATTAAGTGATTTTCTGTGTCAGTTTGTGTGCTTGTATTTTCATACTTGGTAAATTTGCACTGAATATTTTTTTTAAATTATCAAGTCAACAAAATACTTGCCCTCACTTAGGAAGTATTGTATTATTTGAGATGCCAGGCACCATTCACTATATTTTCAGTATATACCTATAAATCTTAACTAATTTTCTAACTTAAACGAATCTGTGTGTGTGTGTGTGTGTGTGTGTGTGTGTGTGTGTGTGTGTGTGTGTGTGTGTTACTGGGGATGGAACCCAGAGGCATTCTACCTTTGAGCTACACCTCCAGCCCAATTTTTACTTCTTATTTAGAAATGGCCTCGCTAGGTTGATGAGTCTCAAGTCTTCTACTTGGTGAGGCTGTCCTTGAAACTGAGATCTCCTTCTCAGCCTCCTAAGTGCAGGGATTAGATCACAGACATGCGACATCGTGCTCGACTCAACTTCAACCTTTGATACTTGAATTTTCTTAGAACATCACACTTCTCCTATAGGCATTCTTTAAAGTTGTCTTTCAGGTTGTCAAAATAAATTTTTGAAAAAAATTTAAGCCATCTTAATATGTTGTAAAATTAAGAGTTCTTTTGCAGAAACCTAGATTTGGAGCCAGCCCACTTTTACAAAGAAGTGAATTTTTAGACTGGTCTTTTGTGCATTGTTAACCTTAGAATATAAGTAGCCCTATCCCATTAATGGTTTTTCTGTTAAGTGTTCTTTTTAGCATTTTCTTAGTAATTCCATTTTCACTATTAAGTTTACTCTCTCGTGTTTCACGAGAGTCCTTTCTTCCATTGAACCCAGGAGTCTCAACCTAGATTGGACTGTGTAATACAAATGAATATTGTATGGTCATTATAGGCTGTCTTAAAGTCAAGCAGTATTTGGTCCGGTGCATGCAACATTGGCAAATAATCTGTTAGTTTTAGTTTTGTTCCTTTCAATCTTAGAGCATTATTTAAATAATAAGGTCTTCTGTGTTTACCTAAGGACAATTTTATAGAATCTTTTTGTTTAAAGGAGGATTTGGGTGGGTTACTTAGAATTCATCGTGTAAATAATGTTTCTAATTTAAGAATTAGAATACTAAGATTATGGATAGCGTACTTTTTCTCTCAGCAATGTCTTATAAACTTTCTTTAATTAAGGTCCTTTCTTCATGTCAGTGATGCAACATGGTGGATATTTCATCAGAATTTTACCTGGATTTATGTCTGATAGGACTTTAGGTGTATATATTTGTTTAATTAAAAATGATTGTTCAGTGAATGAATTTTGTCATATCCACATTTATTAAAATTTTCATATTCTGTTATTTCACCATCTAAGATCTGCTGAAATAAGTATGTAAGGTAGCATGTATGGAGGGTCCCCACAGTGTCTTAAGGTAATGAATTTCTCCATGTTTATATTCAAGGTTTCTCTCTCTTTGCTCTCAGGCAGCCCATCAGGTCGGTGAGGATGAGATAAGCTTGTCCACTCTGGGACGAGTTTATACTATTGATTTTAATTCTATGCAGCAAATCAATGAGGACACGGGAACAGCACGTGCCATTCAGAGAAAACCTAACCCATTAGCCAATACTAACACTAGTAAGTACTTGTGAAGTTAAAATATTGCTGTACTGTTGTGGGTAGTATTTTTCTATTTGCATGATATATAATTGGCTCATGGAGTTTTCTTATTTTTTTTGACTTGGTTTTAGTGTAGGGTTTGTGTGTGTGTCGGGGGGGGTGATACTGGGAATTGAACTCAGGAGCATTCTACCTCCGAGCTGTACCCCCAGCTCTATTGTAATTTTGAAATAGGGTCTTGCTAGGTTAATGAGAGTCTCACTGTTTGCTGAGAATGTCTTTGAACATTCTCAATCCTTTGAACATTCTGCAATCCTTCTGTCTCAGCTTCTCAAGTACTGGGATTATAGGCATGTGCCTCTATGTCTAACTTGGGTTTTGTGTGTGTTGTGTGTGTGTGTTGTGTGTGTGTGAGTCACTGGGGATTGAACTCAAGGGCATTCTACCTCTGAGCTACAGCACAGCCTTGGGATTACAGGCATGTGCCACCATGCCTGGCTTTGATTTTAGTTTTCAAAAATCATGTGCTTTAATCAATGAATGGGCCAGTATTACTTTAACTGGTATTCCACAGTTTTTATACTTAAATGATGTCCCAGAACTCTAGTTAGAAATGGCCACCTGTTTACCTGATCCTTTTAGCCCTGCTCTACTTTTAGATTCATATACTCCTCAGATTGGTTCTTTTCTACTTTTTTTTTTTTTTTTTTTGCAGTACTGGGGATTGAACTCAGGGGCATTCTACCTTCGAGCTATACCCCCAGCCCTATTTTTTATTCTTTATTTTGAAACCAGGTCTCACTAAGTTGCGGAGGGCCTCACTAGGCAGCTGAGGCTGGCCTCGAACCCGGATCCTCTGGTTCGGAACCCAGCCTCCGAAATGCTGGGATTACAAGCATGCGCCACCACGCCCGGATGTTTCTTTTCTACTCTTTTTATTTTATACTTTGCTGCCAAAAATCTCTTCTTAACTAATGAAGAACAAATGATAGTTTGTTACCCTTCCATGTCCCTAACATTTTATTTTTTCCACTCAGAGTTCAGTTCATTGCTTTTGCAGCTCTAGTCTGGAGTGCAGTGGTTAGAGAATGTTTTTCTGAAAAGGGCCAGATAGCAAATATTTTAGACTTCATAGGTGATGCAGCCACTGTACTCCCTATTATCATTGTAGTTCTAAACAGCCATATATAATATATAAAAAATGTATTGGGTTGTATTCTAATAAGATTTCATTTACCAAAGCCAACTAATATAGGCTGGTCTTATACAACATACTTTACCAATCCCTAGTTTATAGCTTTCATTGCTCCCCCCCCCATGCCTTTCCTTTTAAGCAGAGTGGCAAAATCACCCCATTTATGTAGCTTTTAGCTATGTACTCACTGTCCATTTCTTACTTGTGTTTTAGTTAGTATTGAAATTTCCCTAGTATTTCAATGACTATATAAAATAAAATGAGTAGTATAAGAAGTACAGTGTGAGCCAGGTGTGGTGACACATGCCTGTAATCCCAGTACTTAATAGGCTAAGACATGAGGATCACAAGTTTGAGGCCAGTCTTAACGTCTTAGCAAGACCCTGTTTCAAAATAAAAAATTAAAAGGCAGGGGTGTAACTCAGTGGCAGAGCACTCCTCAGTTCAGTCTCTAGTTACCGCCCTTCCCCACCCTCCACCACCCAAATGTAAGAACAGTATGGCAATACCTTGCTATCTTCAGCTGGCCATAATGTTCAATAGTTTTTAATGGTTAAATTTATCTTAATGCTTAGTTTGTAGACTGCTGATGAATTATATAATGAAAATATGTTTAATAGCATTTCAAATAATTAACACTGGCTTGAGTACTTTATATTTATTGTATTTCTGAAGTCTGTTATTTTAAGAATGTTTTTTGTTTGTTTTTGGGTAACAGGTGGATATTCAGAGTTAAAGAAGGATGATGCTCGAGCACAGCTTATGAAAGAGGATCCGGACCTGGCTAAGTCTTTTATTAAGACATTATTTGGTGTTCTTTATGAAGTGTATAGTTCCTCAGCAGGACCTGCGGTCAGACATAAGTGCCTTAGAGCAATTCTTAGGATAATTTATTTTGCGGATGCTGAACTTCTGAAGGATGTTCTGAAAAATCATGCTGTTTCAAGGTGTGTTCATGAAAATAGTAAAAATATATTAGAAACTTATGTCTTTTCAAAGTAATTTCAGAAATCTGCAAGAGTCATACAGAAAATATGTACACAACAGTTTGGAGTATCTTGTTCTTTTTGGTCTATTAACATAAGCCCTTAAGAAATATAAAAGTTGGGCATTTATGAAAAGTTTTGTTATAATGACAGAGGAGTTTTATTATGAAAATATTTTGTTTTCAAATTAAAAGTAGAATCTCCAAAAATAATTACCAAATTCAGGCAAAGTTTTATATATAAATGCTTTCCTTTTTTAGTCACATTGCTTCCATGCTATCAAGCCAAGACCTGAAGATAGTAGTTGGAGCACTTCAGATGGCAGAAATCTTAATGCAGAAGTTACCTGATATTTTTAGTGTTTACTTCAGAAGAGAAGGTAATTCCATTCATAACAATAAGTTAATGATCAGTCATTTAGTCTAGATAGTACTTTGATAGAAATATATTTTAACTTATAAAAGATAAACCATTAGCTTTTTAAAGAGACATTTACATGCTTATAGCTCAAGTAAGTCTTTTATGTATACCTCAGTGTGCTTACAGTTCATGTGTGATTTACTGTCAACTGATAAATACTTGGTAATTTTCAGTGAATATAGTGTTTCCATGAATACTCAGTGTAGAAACAATCAGATTTTTAAAATATAGGTAATGCATGGCCACCAATAAAGATTTCTTCATAAGGTCAGATATTGCTTTCCTAGAATCATATCAGTACATCAGAGTAATTTAAATGTTAGAAGACTTATTTTATCTCTTATTGTATAGATAATGGAGTATTTTCAGGCTTGGAACAATAGTTCAGAAGGCAGTTTGTGTAGTTTTTCAGTTTGAGGCATTTGTCTAAATCAACCAAGGATACATGGTACTTTTCCATTCTTTTCTTGAAGACCTCAAGAAATTCTGAACAGAAGTTTCTTTAAGGCTCATCTGGTCTTTTAGGACACTGAGACCTTATTGGAGATAGGGGAAATAATTGGGTTTTCCCCTCAGATAATAATTAATCTCCCATTCTACATCCATTCACAAATTCTTTCTGTATAATCTGACTTCTATTTTTTGATCACCTTTCTTATGCAGTGTTCTTAATTTCTTTATATCTTGAGAATACAGTTAGATATACTAATATAAAAGTAGTAGACAAAATGAGAAGAGGTTTTCACCATTTAAAATAAGTTTTAAAAAAAAAAAAACCAAAACACTGTTTTATAAACAACAGTACCTGTTCATATTAAATACAAAGCTAAAGTCCTCCCATTATACAAGGGTAACTATTATAAACAAGTCAAGTATATACAGGAATAGACATTTTCTAGGCTCATACAAATATTTGGTATGCATTCTTATTTTTAGTCTCAGATTATCTTGCATTTTGAATTCTGTATTGTTTTTGGAAGCATATGGGAATGAGTTTTTATTTTCAATTAAACTGAATTTTTTTCCCCTCACTGATAGGAACTACTGCCATCAGATTATATTTACCACCCTCAAATATTTACATAGCAAACCATTATGAAGTTTTTGGAGGAGTTTTGGTTGGTGCTGCTACTTAGCATTTGTCTAGTTCCTACTGTTGTTTTCAGATTTAAGCTTCCCTAAATACCTTGATTTTCTGCAGTTTCAGTTAGGTACTCTTTCTGTATGCTCCAGCACCACTGTATGTTCTTTCTCATAAGCATTATCACTCTTTCCTTTAATTCCTTGAAAAATCTACAAGATAAACAAAAGACATCTGTCTTATGTATTGCCATATCTTTTTAGCACCTAGCACAGCCTGACATATAATTATATCAAATATATTTGTGGAACCACTTGTGCCTGAAGTTTAAATTCATTTTGATTTTTTGTAAGCAGTTTCCCCGTTGTTTTTTTTTTTTGTTTTTGTTTTTAATTTTAGAAGAATTTGACAGAAGCTCTGAATTCTTCCCCTGAACACTGTGAATGCATGCGCGTTCACTCACATATATTGATCCATGTGTTTGCATATAGTTTACAGGGACTTTCTTGCCCTCCATGGTCATACCCTCCCCTGATCCTAGCCCAGATAAGACCTTGCCTCACAAGATAGTTTGACTCTCCTTATATACCTCCAAGAATGTGACAGCAGAACTTTTGTAGCACTTTAGTTTAACTGACAAACTACTATATTTCTGTAGTTGATCATTGTTTTTATAATAGATATTCTGAACTTTGAGTAAGGACTTTGTGACCTTGTTACATTTTATGTGGTCTGGTTTGGAGCTGAAGACATATCCAGAAATAAATTTTCATATTATTTTTCTGATTGGAGTCAAGTTGAACTTTCTGACCTCTAAAGGTTTATCCCCATTTGCTAGTTGTTGTTTAGTCATTCTCCGTATATTGGTGTTAGCATTCAGGATTTTGTAATGGTGGGGAGATGATTAAAACTGACTCTTCTCTCTTTCTGTAAAGGTGTAATGCATCAAGTAAAACATTTAGCAGAATCAGAGTCCTTGTTGACAAGTCCACCAAAGGCATGTACGAATGGGTCAGGATCTTTGGGATCCACAACATCAGTCAGCAGTGGGACAGCCACCGCCGCCACCAACGCTGCAGCTGACCTGGGCTCGCCCAGCTTGCAGCACAGCAGAGATGATTCTTTAGATCTCAGCCCTCAAGGGTAAGTGAGATCTTTGCTGTGATTTTATGCTCTCTTTTACTGCCTTAGTCTCAGGTAAGGAGTAAAATGTTAAGAGTGTGGACATTTTATATTTTTTGGTCTATATTTTGTTAGATGTTTAATGGGTAGGAAGAAAATATTTTTGGAAACCTACTGCATTTGGCCTTGTATTGGAACTAGAAGAGATATGTGTGATTCCTATTAATACACAGGGGAACTAACGCTCAGAGACAGTGACTTGCACAGTGTTACAGACTTCAGCTTAGTTTCTGATTTCATAATTGTGCCATGACTTCCTAATATTGCTATATATATACTACTTTTGAGATAGCCAGGTACTGACTGATACAGTGAAAAATAAAAATCAAGTTTTAGACAAGGCAGAGAAACCCAGTCTTCTATTTTTCTTTAATTGGCAAATGAGTGCAAATACTTTGCTCTTTCTTAACAAAGGAAAATGGCAGTTCTTAAAGAAAATCTGTACTTCCACCTATTTATCAGCTTTTCATCTCTTTGTTATACTATGTTATTAAGAATGTTTCAAACTCATGGTTTTCATTTTGTTGATTTAGAAACAAATCATACTTTTAAAAGTAGTTTTCTTTCTTTGATGTTAGAAACTTGAATTGCTACTGTAGGAACAGTACCTGTGTGATGAACCAAATACTGTTTTGAAATTTATATACTCGGCCTACTACTGCATTTTTTCCCTTTAAACTGAAAAGTAGATCATGGTAAAACAGTAATCCTCAAAAAGTGAAGTACAAAAATTAAAGCTTAAATCTTTCTAAGTAGCATTGATTAGCCACATTGTCCACTGTGATGGGAGTGGGGGTTGCTTTTGGTGCCACCTGGTGGCAATTGTCCACTCTGGCTGAATAGGAATTTTGGCAATTTGAGAACCTGTAGCAAATTGGGACATCTTGCAACAATGACTGTTATTTTAGGAGAACTACTAAGTTTAGGTGTCATCTATGTTGTTGGACAAGCTTGAGGAGATTGGACTTGAGAATACTGGAGAATATCGGGGGTTCTCCACCTTTCCAGCTCCGAGGTTGTACTTGCCTGTTGTTTTCCTTTCCAGCCTTATCATCCCTTTTCCTTCCTCCCAGCCCCGCTCTAGCTCTCTGGCTGTGGTAGCTATGGTAACTGTTATTGCAGGGTTTTACTGTATGATACCGCCATGGTGTCAGACATCTTGATCATAAGTGTGCAAGTGAATTTCAGGGCACTGTGATTCAGCTCAGGCAAATACAGTTTTTCTGAGCCGCTTTAAATTGAGGAGTTAGAACTGATTATAGCATCTAATACTTGATGATTCCAAAGAAGAAAGAACGAACCTTTCTCTTAAAATATTTTCAGTTTAAATGGTACTATATTTCAAGCGAAACATTAATTTTGCTTTTAAGGTAGAAATTGTTCAGTTGTATTTTAGGGTTTTTTTGTTTTTTTGAAAATCCATTTGTCCTGATTGTCAGACACATTTGAAAAAATTAAGTATATGCCATAGAAATGTCAAATGTTGGGTGACTTTTTTCTGTGTGTGTGTGTGTGTGTTACTAGGGATGGGACCCAGGGGCATTCTACCTCTGGGATATACCCCTAGCTCTATTTTATATTTTATTTGGAAACAAGGAAGGTCTTGCTGAGTGGCTGAGATCCTCGCCAAGTTGCTGACCCTGGGTTTTTACCTGCAATTCTCCTGTCTCAGCCTCCCATGTACTGGGATTACAGGCATGCACCACCATGCCTGGCTTCCAATTTTATTTGAGGCACAGATTAATTGAAGCAGAACATTTAAAGAAAAATTTTATTTATTTTTTATGATTCCAAGGATTGAAAAAACCAGAACATTTTTCATCTTTTCTATTGTATATAGCTTTGTTATTGTAAGAATTGGTTACTATTTCTAATTATTTCTAGTGTTGTTAAGAACAGGGGCTTTAACACAATTCACTTTCATTTGTGATTCTAATTGAAAATAGGTTACTTACACTGTCACTAGGTACATATATAGGTTTAAAACCCACTAAAGTGTTTATAAATGCATTCATTTAGAATATTACTAACAATGTCACACCATGAAATTACTGAGGTTAGGATAGTATAAGCAGTTGGATAAGTATTTTGATAGTCTGAACAGTTAAGACTCGTATATATTACTTGGTATTATTAAATTAGGGACGAAATTTGGATTTACATTTCACATGTTCTTATTCTAGTTTGTGATTATGTAGGTTTGTTTTTTTAAAAGTTGAACACATAGAGGATTAATCATATTTCATTTGGTTTTATTTATAGTAGTTACTAATCATTTCCTGTGTCAGTACACCTTTAAAGCATAATTGGCAAAGAGTTATCAATAAATAATCACTAAGTGAAAAATATCCTGTTACAACAATATTTTGTAACTCATTATTTCTGTCATTTTAGCTCTTGATTTCAGTGGTAATTACTAAACTTATCCCATATTTTCCCATGTGCCAGTCGATTAAGTGATGTTCTAAAGAGAAAACGACTGCCAAAACGAGGGCCAAGAAGGCCAAAGTACTCACCTCCAAGAGATGATGACAAAGTAGACAATCAAGGTAATTCTTTGAAACCAGGGAGAGGTCTCGAGTGGACACTTGGGTTGCCCAAAGACCTGGTGTTGGTTCTTTTAATCTAGTAAAACTGAATCTCACGTTCAGTTGGTTTTTATTAGTTATACTAAAGCAATTTAACCATGCATTTGTTTTCTTCTCCTAGCTAAAAGCCCCACCACCACTCAGTCACCTAAATCTTCTTTCCTGGCAAGCTTGAATCCAAAAACGTGGGGAAGGTTAAGCGCACAGTCCAACAGCAACAACATCGAGCCAGCACGAACTGCAGGAGTTAGTGGTCTTGCCAGGACCGCCTCAAAGGACACCATATCCAATAATAGGTGAAGGGGGGAGGGGCTCTGTATTGCTTCTTTCCTGTATCAGAAACCTTAACATTGTTTCATTCAGCACATTTCTTGTATGGAGATGATACATAGACACAGAACTTTGTTTCCAGAAGTATCATTCTAGTCTTAAATTTTTAAATTCCATTCAGCATCTCTAGCTGGGAGTCATGTGTGTTCAAAACCAAACTGTTGGGTTCCCTGTGGAACTTTTTCCTCAATTTTGTTGTAGACAAGGAAAAGCTGGCATTTTCTGTTCTCAGACATTTTTTATGATAAAGTTTTTTGGCCCATATCAGTGGTAGTTAAAGATTTTAGAGGAGAGCTTTTTTTTTTTTTTAGAATTTGAAACTGTAAGCTAAACTATTTCACAACAATTTATAGCTTTTAAAATGCCGGGCGTGGTGACGCACGCTTGTAATTCCAGTACTTGGGAGGCTGAGACAGGAGGATACAGGTTCGCGGCCAGCCTCAGTTACTTAGTGAGGCCCTCTGCAACTTAGTGAGACCCTGTTTCAAAATAAAAATTACAAAATAGAACTGGGGATGTAGCTCAGAGGTAGAATGCCCCTGGGTTAAATACCCACTACCCAAAAAAAAAAAAAAAAAAAAAAAAAAA